>PITA01003093.1:15373-145939 GCA_004023965.1 Spilogale gracilis | reverse complement strand
CGCATGGTCTCACTTACTTGCGGTGCATGAGGGGCAAACTGGAGGACAGTGGCAGAAGGAAAGCAAATGGGAACTAGGGTAATCTAGGGAGGGAAACGAAACAACAGAGATTTTGAACACAGAAACAAACTGAGGGACTTGGAGGGAGAGGGGTGGAGGGATGGGAGAGCCTGGTGGTGGGTACTGGGGACACCTAAAGTGTGGAGCACTGGGTGTGGGGAATGGGGAATGAATCTTGAAACACTGGAAAAAAAAATTTTTAGTAACAATAAAAAAAAAAAAAAATCTGATCATGGGCCTCCCCTACTCATAACCCTTAGTGACTTGCTTGAGGTCAGAGTTCAAACTCCTAACTGGATTAGCAAGGCTCCTCCCTACCATATCCACATCTTACTGACTTTCAAAGCCCCAGCTCCAGCCCCTCTACTCATCGTTTAGGTCTAACAAAGTTGCAATTCCTTCTTAACTTCCATTTTCTCTCCATCCACTAATGCTTTAATCTCTTGTTTTACTTTTCTCACATTCTTTAACATTTGTCTCTATTGACAAACCCAACATCTGGCAACTTTCTTCTTTCCCACCCTTGGTGATGACAAACACTTGTCTAGCCCTTCTTTGCCTGTCTCTATTGGTCTTCCTCTTATTACAGACACTCTCCACACTACAGATGATCATTAAATACCTAATGACTTTTTTTACCAGAAAACTTTAAAAAAAGAAAAAGAAAATGTAACCTATTCATTCACAAATGTTTATTAAGAACATACTATATATGCCATGGCCTATTGTAGATGCTGGGGACATAGCAATGAATAAGACAAGTCCCTGGAACTTACACTGTACAGGGGCACTTAGAATGTAAAACAATACATAATAAATCATTAGTGCTATTAAGAAGAATAAAGTAGATAGGGGTGCCTGGCTGCCTTATTAGGAAGAACATGTGATTCTTGATCTCAGGGTCATGAATTCGAGCCCCATGTGGGATATGCATTGGAATGGGGCACAGTAGGGGGCAGCCTGGGAATAATGAGTTTAAGAGACCGGAAGAAATCGGGGCACCTGGGTGGCTCAGTTGGTTAAGCAACTACCTTCGGCTTAGGTCATGATCTTGGAGACCTGGGATGGAGTCCCACATCGGGCTCCCTGCTTGGCAGGAAGCCGGCTTCTCCCTCTCACTCTCCCCCTGCTTGTGTTCCCTCTCCGGCTGTATTTCTCTCTGTCAAATAAATAAAATCTTAAAAAAAAAAAAAAAAAAGAACTATAAAAAAGAGACTGGAAGAAATGGAATTGTGCTGCCCCTCTGCACTTTGTATAAAACAGTTTTACTGTAATGGGTAGTGAGGAAATAGCTGGTGAGGGATGTGTGTATCCTTCAGATAAAAGAGACTAAGGCATGTTCAAATGCTAGTAATAACACAATAGATGGGAAAATTAATAATACAGGAATAAAAAGCTATAACTGCAGGAACACATTCTTTGGGCAGAAGACAGCACAACTCAGCACCTAAGTGTAGGGATAAAGGTCAGTCTTGGGAGGGGAGCTGGGAAATATGTAAGACAACCGTAAGTAAGATCTACGTGTTGGATTCTGAGAAAGTTCCCTTCCATGATCTCAGTGAAATAAGTAGCAAGGTATTGGGGAGGGTGGGGGGTTGGAGAGAAGTTTTGGGTGTTTATGAAGACATACAGTGGGGTTGCTAGGGAGTGCTGAGGGCCCACTTGAAGCTAGAGAAAATGACTTTAGCTAAGCATGGCTGTTTTTCCTATCACATTTAGCTACTCACATACAAGCACTAGTAGGATTTGGGTTTCCTAGTCAAACACAGAGGAATGAAGGGGCAAAGGTGTTGGGAGTAAATACAAGGGGGTAATCAAAATGAGGGCGCACAGAATGAACTGGGGAACTGAGGACATGAGTGGAAGAAATGACAACAAATAAGCAGTGGGGTATATGAATTGTTTGTCCAACTGGAGTGGGAGACAGGATAATGAAGGGAGTGAAGACAAGTCACTTCAGACAGTAGTAGCATGTGTGAGGTAGAAGTTTTTGAGAGGGTTCGAGTACTGGAAATAAAAAGATTCCAGATGTGCCCAGAAGAGTAGGAAGGTAGAGGTGAGGCGGCAGAGGAATAACTGTGGAAAGTGGAGGTTATACTTAATCACCTGTTTTATAAAGGGTACTGACTTTATGGCCACCTGGAGGACAGAAGGAATATTTTCTATCAATCATCTAAATCAGCTTTAGAAATTCAAATGGATGCTAATTCTTCAAGTATGTGTAGACTTTGGTGATTCATAGGAAAACTAACATTTACTGAAGACCCTTGTTTTGAATATTTTGTCATTTTCTTTCACGTTTACATAAAAATCTGGGAAATAATTATTATGTCTCCATTTTACAGATGAAGCAGTTGCAGCTCAAAGAGGGGTAAGTAACTTGCCCAGGGTTACAGAGCTATGCAAATGAAGGGGCCAAGATTAAAACCTAGGACTGCTTGACCACAAAACTGAAGACTCTTCCTATTTCTTAACTGGTACCTTTAAAGAAAGCCTAATTCTTCTTAAATATAACATCACTGAAAAGAGGAAATACACCTTTCTCATCCTAAGGATTGTGAGAACTGGTCTTTCACTTCAAAATCTAGCTAAATTCAAACACTGAGACCTTTGAAAATCAGCTTTTGATATAAATTTCTACATAAATGTTTTTTCGTTTTTCTATAGAATTGTACTGAAAGGATTCAGAACAAGAGAGAAATATCCTACTTTGTCCTTTGAACATCTCAAGCTTTTCTGAGGCTGATATTAAAATAGGTAACTGGAACTGATAATTTTTTTACTCCTTCCAAAGTGATCTGACTTTCTATATATAAAGCAAACACTGCATTCAATTGGGGGGGGGGGCGGCAAGAGGAACTACACTTAAAGTGACAGATAAGCTAATTAGCTTAAAAATAATACTAAAACCTTTATAAGATCAATTATCCATGTACCTTTTAATCAAAATAAGATAACAGATTTAAATTTGGTCTAAGCCTTAAAAATCTAAGTACATATACCTAAAAGATAAGGAAAGCAATAATTTCTTATAAGATCATTTTGAAAATGGTAAATATTAATTTGGTTAATCCTTTTGATGGATTGTATTATTGAAAATACCTTGCCAAGTTAGTCTTGTCTCATTCATTGGGGCCTTTGGTAAGTTTTATGAAGATCACCATATGTATATTTTATAAGTGACATCTCTGAGTTGATATCTGCCTAAGGCTAAAACTTTTCCCCTGACCTATTCACTATCTCATTGGATCCCTTGGATGGTCAGGGCACCATGGCTATAAATGACTCTAAACTAAAGTGAAAAGGACCCATCTCGGACTCTACCTACGAGAGCTACAAACCCCAGTGATAAAACCTTGGTGATAATTGCTCCACTTTAGCAGTAGCCAGTATTATTAATGCCCACTTGCACACTTAACTGTCTTACACCTTGTAGAACACAAATTAAACAGATATGGGTCCTACCCACTAAAGTGAAAAAATGTGAACAACAATCTATGCTTCAAGAAGTCTATACAGATTTCATTTTGAACTTTAAGGAAGATCAAATTATGCAGGATGGATTTCAACTACTGTGTTAGAGAATTTAAGTGATGATTTTCCCCAAAGATAAAGAGTTAAGGTGCTATCTAGACAGAAGAAACAAAATACATACTCACACTTACTTGAGGTCTTATTTTGGCACAATGAGCTTCCAAGAAGAATTTTATAAGCTGCTAATAAAATGCCCACATAAGTATTGCAACAAAATAATGTTTGCTGACTTCTTGTTTTCTACAACCTTATTCCAGTGCTGCTGAACATAATACCATTTACAAATACAAATCACTTTCATCTTCATTTAGCTTCGACAGAATATGCCACCATTTTTCAGAGTTTACAATGTGTCAGGCATGGAGCTAAAGGTGTATATCCATTTACATATTTAAGTCCTTTAGCCAAATGAAGAATACCCATCTCACATTTGAGGCAATGATGGCTTAGAGAAGTTAGGTAATTTGCCAAAGATAGCTAGTATGGTATGGAGAGGGGAGATTCAAGCCTAAAGCATGTGGGCTTAGGTAGCCTCTATGCCAAGTGTTTTATAATGATTTTTTGATGTACAGAAAGACTGAGAAAACAGAATTTAGAGACAGGAAAGTGACATATTTCTCCATTATGGAAATAACCTCGCTATGTTACTTAATCAGTCATGATTGCAGTTGGTTACAAGTAAGAAAAAAAATTAAAGTGTCTAAAATATGTGTTTTTATTTTGTGTAACTGTAAGTCTGCAGAACTTTGATTCTGCAATTTCTCTTTGGCATTCACTCATAGATGCAAAGTGGTCATTGCATCTATAGCCATCACACAGCAAAGAGAAACTGGTAAGAAGAAAGGGTGAGGCCGATGTTAGAAAGCAAATTTTTGACCTAAATCCTCAGTGGCTGACTAGAGATTAAATATGATTGGTAAGAACTGTGTCACATTGCACAGCTGAAGGTGGGGATAGTATCATTCCAAAAACAAGAGAAAAATCCAACAAACTCCACATCGGTTATTTTAGTAAGGAAGGAAGGGCAAATGAATTTTAGGTTGGTAAACAGTACTGTCTGCCACATCTAACAGGTAAAGAATTTCACATAGTTGAGTTTCATTACAAATAAAGTATAGTACATCACTCATAAATAATTTTGTCAAAGAGGAGCTTGCATTTTATTTTTTATTTTTATCTTACATTTTATTCTTATTCTTTTATACTTTATTAATGTATAGTGAGGGAGACTGTCTACCAAGAATCTATTCTGGCCTTCCTCCTTCCTAAATGAACTTGATTTAGTTCAGTCATGCATGTCTCCCCGACATTATTCAGAAAGAAGCTGATAGCATCTAATGTAAACAGTATTCCCTTTAAAAACTGTTCTTGGTCTGCGGGTAGGAACATGATCAACTGGGCCAAAAGAAACTATTGTTTTGTATTTGGTGGAAGTTTTCATTCTCTCACTCCTGCTGGACTAAAACAAGGAAGCCTGTAGCCCCCAAATAATTTGTGACTATACAAGTTGACCATGAGGTTAACACAGTGGAGATATAGAAAAAACTCAAGTCCTTAATTCAGCCTCTTGAGTCACAGTATCTCTAGACTCCAGCTGTTAAATAATTCAATTCCTTAAAATGCTTGAGCCAGTTCGAGGTAGAGTTTTTTACAACTTGCAGCCAAAAGCATTCTGATTGATACAAAGGATAATCTTGTAGTTTAAATGAAGAATACAAAAGCAGGACATGAATAAATAAAATCCACATATAATCCAACCATCATTTTAGACATTAGCTTAAAATTTTTCTCTATACCAATTTTTGTGACTGTTACTGAGTACCAAAATGAAGTTTCATTCTTCCCTGTCTGCCCTCTATCTAATGAATAGTAAAAAGACATAAAGTAGAAGAAAGAAATAAAAGGTCTAAATAATTTTATCCACAAAGTGAATAATCAGCAGTTAAGTTGACTGAAAGAAAATCAGGTTTTTTTGCTTTCTTGTTTTCAACTTCCAATTTGCCTAATACAGTCTCTACCGTATGCTTCTAACTCTACCCACGGAGAAGCAAAGGAAGGCAGCAAAAGAAAAGGCTTGTTTAAATAAAAAAGAGAGACTGGGTAACACAGTGATGTTAAATTTTGTGGAGTTCAGAATTTAGTGAAGCAACAGTTTTGGGCTTAGGTAATTATAAAGTTATAGTGAAATAGTATTTCTAATTAGCGATTTTTATTTGGGGAATTTGGGAATATTTTTTAACTGAAGACATCAGTGATTATAAAATTCTGGAAAAATGTAGTTTGGCTTGGGAATGCAATGGAACAGGAGTGAGCAAGGAAAGCAACCATTGAGATGGTACAGAATTCAAAACCATTTATGTTTTGACTACTATGACTATTTATAGATTGAAAAATAATTAGAGCTGTTTCATAACAGACACCCGTAGCAGCCATTTCCCTTCATCTGTTTGCCTAAATGCTTCTGTGCCACCAAGGTGCTGGCTATCATCAATCTCCTGCCTTCCTGTCCAGTTACCTCCTCACAAAGCAGAGCGGACCAAGAAGCCCTCTTAATGAGAGCATTGTGTCAAACACAAATGAATTCTCACTCCATTATTAAGATGAAGGAATGAGTATGTTTATAAGTGATTGAAGTGAGTATATTTCAATATTAGCAACATGAAAATACAAGTTTTCATTGTGATATTGAAGATGGTAATATTTACTTCATCCATAATTGAAAGACATGTTCAAAATAATTCATTTTGGGAGCACTACTATGTAGTATTTGCCTGAAACAAATTATGCAAATACTTACATCCTGTAATTTATTCAACTGCTTTCTAATTCCTCATTTTCTTAACTAAATTAGCTAAAACGGGAAATATATGACCAAAAAATGAATGTCCATCATCCAAATTAGTGTACAATGAATTCATCTTTCAAACTATAAGATCCAAGATGGGCAGATTTCTACTCCTGCCTTAAAGGAGTATTGCCTATTTAAACATATACACAGAGGTTTCATGGTTTCATTTAGATACTTGTGCCCCTACAGAAGCTCACACAAAATACACCAATGGCAAGCAGTTAATTCATTAACCAAAGTATTTCTGAAGGAAAGACAGCATTAAACAATACAGCACTGGATGTGCAATTGTGGTTTTTTGAGGTCCCTGTCTGCAAAATGTGTGGTAGAGACAAGCAATGCCTATGCTGTTTCTAATTATTCCAATTATCATGGCACACTATGAAAACTTGATTAATAACACTGAAGATATTGTTGTGGCAATTAGCCATATGGTTGTGGGACTTTATTCTGTCACGATTTAGCCATTAGCATCTACTTATGTTTGTCAGAACAGTGCATCCGTGACAAGTTGAAGTTCCGCTCACCTTGCCGAGTCCCCTGTGAGCAACACTAGAGAACTGTTTATTCCTAGGAGCTTCTTGCCTGAGTAAATTTTTCATGTGGCATCCGGTCTGACTGGGGACAAATGTCAAATAGCTTATGTGACGACCCATCAAGCTAAGCTTTCTCTGAAAAACCATTTAGTGACTTGTGTATCAAAATAAACTCCTCGAGGAAAAGAATTTGACTAGTAATAATTGGTCATCTATGTTGCCCCACAAATTTCCAAGGTTAGTAATTCAGAAAATTTGACCTTCATATACTGATATATAGAAATCTACAAATGTGGCATTAAAAAGGATATATGTAGGTATACAGTTGTACACACACTCACCATATAGCTGAAAATTCACCATTTATAATAGCTTGTATAACATTTACAGTGACTTTATCTAAGAGAATTAAGGAGATGATCCTTTTAATCATAGGCAAGGAAATGATGTTAAGGGGAAAAAAAAAAAAAAAAAGGAAAGATTTGGTCAGTACCTAAAATTGCGAGAGAGAAAATAATCAAGGGTCTTGCAGCAGAAGACTAAAAAGATCAACTAAGGAAAACAAACTTCACATTTAAGATGAAATGAATGTTAATGTGAGATGTATATAACATTGTTTACTTATTTATTTAATATTTAAAAGATAAAACCTTGAAACAGTTGCTAACGGCTATATTTCCCATCTCATGCTTGGGACCCCACCACACTGGGAATATGTCACCCCATCAAAGGACCAGGCAAATACCCAGTTGTTGACTGCAAACGTTGCAGAAGTTCACAATAAGGAACAATCAAAATGTCTATGCTCCTGTTCCTTGAATGACCACATTGGGACAAATGGGGCCTTTAATCAACCTGGAATCTGAGACCCCTAAAGAAGTAGTTCTCATTCCAGTTAACACAGGCAGGGACCATGCTGGAGGGCTAGGCATGCCCATGGCCTCTGAGAGGTAAGGTTTCACTGGCCACTATATGAATGGCTCATTTACAGCAAGGAGATGGAAAAGTGTACATCTGGCAACAAGAAGGTACAGGCTGAGCATGTCACTGTAACTTTAACAAAAGCAGCTCTTGCTTCATGTCAGGAAACTGAGAATGGGGAACATACCTTGGACACTTTGGAATGTCTTCCTTTGGACTCTCCACACTCCTTCCAGAAGAGTTGAAAGAGCAGTGGGATTAGAAAGAGGGCTAGATAAATTACCACAATGGAGTTTGGAGTCAGTGAGAGAGGGAGACCAGTTTCCTTTCAGCCCTTTCATCAATCTCAGCAATTCTGTCTAATTCACAGATATATTTATAAAATAAGTGTGTTTCTTCTTCTACAGTTATCCATAGCTCCAGTACTTGTTCCCGCTGTTCTTTAATCAGACCCCACTGGATCACCACTTTGTTGATAAACTCCAGAAATATAGGCACTGACCTCTGCAACTTCAAGTCTCTGAAAATGTCACATTCATATTCACAGAATTCCCTTAGTTTTGCATAGTGAAGGTATTACAATAATCATTTTAAGAAAAACGTCCAAATATTTTTTACGTTATTCCTATTATTATTATTATTATTATTATTATTTTAAAGATTTTATTTATTTGACAGAGAGAAACACAGCCAGAGAGGGAACACAAGCAGGGGGAGTGAGAGAGGGAGAAGCAGGCTTCCTGCTGAGCAGGGAGCCTGATGTGGGACTCGATCCCGGGTCTCCAGGATCATGCCCTGAGCCGAAGGCAGTCGCTTAACCAACTGAGCCACCCAGGCACCCCAATTCCTATTATTTTTTAAAAGATTTTATTTATTTGAGAGAGAGGGCACAGGCAGGGGGAAGCAGCAGGCAGAGGGAGGGGGGGGAAAGCAGTCTCCCTGCTGAGGAGGGCATCCAATACGAGACTCAATTCCAGGACCCTGACATCATGATGAAGGCAGCCGCTCAACCTTCTGTGGCACCCCCAAACTATGTTTTAATATAGAACATTTTGCCTTAAGTTATAATTAACGCTGGCTAACACTGGAGTGATTGCTATGTTGAGAGCTTCACCTGTAGCACTTCATTTAATTCTGAACTCTTTAAAGTTATTATGTCCATTTTGCAGATGAGAAACTGCAGCTTAGAGGTGCCAAGTTACTCTTCATAAGATCACACAGCATAAGTAGTGGGGTTGGGTTCAATTCTGGGCAGGCTGACTCACATTCTTCTTCTTCTTCCTTTTTTTTTTTTTAAAGATTTTATTTATTTATTTGACAGAGAGAGATCCCAAGTAGGCAGAGAGGCAGGCAGAGAGAGAGGAGGAAACAGGCTCCCTGCTGAGCAGAGAGCTCGACTTGGGCCTCGATCCCAGGACCCTGAGATCATGACCTGAGCCGAAGGCAGAGGCTTTAACCCACTTAGCCACCCAGGCGCCCCATTCTTATTCTTCTAAGATGACTACCAATAAAAGGTATTTGAATCTAGTAAAGCCTTTAAAGCACCATATTTAAATGAAAACAAGTATTCAGGGGGCACCTGGGTGGCTCAGTTGGTTGGGTGACTGCCTTCGGCTCAGGTCATGATCCTGGAGACCCGGGATCGAGTCCCACATCGGGCTCCCTGCTAAGCAGGAAGCCTGCTTCTCCCTTTCTCACTCCCCTGCTTGTGTTCCCTCTCTCACTGTGTTTCTCTCTGTCAAATAAATAAAATCTTAAAAAAAAAAAAAAAAGAAAACAAGTATTCAGGAAAAATGTTAATAGAATATTACAAATAATTGTAAAATGATTCTTTAAGCTGAACACTGCAGTAAAAAATCACAATACACAACTGTAACAGATACAGAGATTTGAACAGGCAACTAAAACCTGATTTATCTGGTACAGAACTAATCATAGTCCCTTCTCCCACCCCTCACCTCCCTCCTCCTGTGTCTGGGAGTAGAGTCAATGGCCCTCAGCCTTTAAGCCCTCCCTCTCCTGTCTCGTCCTTGAGGGCCAGATACATCATTCTCTGGTCTCTGGTTCATAGTTACCTTTCTCTCTGCCACACCACTGATAAACATCTTATCTTTTCTGCCTGACAGTCCATCAGTTTTCTGATTTCCTGCTGCCATCCTATTTCTTCCCAGAGAAATAAATAAATAAATAAATAAATAAATAAATAAATATATAATATATATATATATATTATATATTTTTTTTTTAAAGAAGGCTTCACCTGCAATGTGTAACTCAATGTGGGGCTTGAACTCACAACCTTGTGATCAAGACCTGAGCTGAGATCAAGTCAGATGCTTCATGGACTAAGCCACCTAGGATCCCTGTAAGAGATCTTTCTAAAAGGCAAATCTGATCACCTTTGTCCTGCACCACTTATCTGATGAACACCTCAGTATGGCATCTAAAATCCTGACTATCCTGTGACCCTCACTTTTGGACAGTTGCCCAGACACAGCCCATATTTTAATCTTTCCTAATTGCAGACTACAAAGTCATGTTTTCTTCACCTCTTCTACACATGACAAAAATCCTCTGCTTCTTCCATGGATTTGGGGAACTTCTTCAAAACTTCTCTCAAATACATCTTCTTGATTAATCCACCTTCTGACAATTATGAAGTAGAGATGGCCATTCTTCTGAACTACCAGCAGATCTATCTTTATTATGACACAAATATTTCAGATTTACATGCCTTTAATTTACAGGACTAACTTCTTCTATACCCCATGATGAATTCCTTCAGTTCTATTTCTAGATTTAGCACCAGCACATAACAAATGTTAAGTTAAAGCGAAATGTTTGGTTTACATTTAAAATAGTTGGGTTTTATGAATTTTTCTACATACCAATTTCAAGGTTGACCTTATTAAAATTAATTTTTCCTTATTTCATAAATAATCTCTAACTGTCTTTAGAAAAGCCAGGAAATAAAACTATAAGCAGAAGAGAACAAAAAGATACCCACAATCTCATAGCCCACAAATAATCTTGGTGTATGGCTTTCCAATTCTATTTCTATGCACAGATAAGATACAAACACATGTTTTCTCCCCAAATATCTCAATTTTTGTATTTTTTTTTTTTTTTGCTTTGAAATCACATGTAGAAAGGCTTTCCCATTCCCAGGAATACTTAATATTCAACTATTTTTTTTCTAGTGTTTTGCAGTTTTACCTTTTACCTTTAAACCTTTACGGAATTAATTTCTGCATATGGGCTAGAATAAGGATCTAATTTTTCTCAAACAGATAATACTCTCAACTCTATTTACTGAATAATTTATCCTTGCCCATAAACCTGAAGTCATCTTTATCATGTTAGTAGATATAAGCATACAGAACATACTTAATATCTATTTCCTATTGGTACATACAAATTTTTATATATACTTAAATCTGTCTCTGGACTTTCTATTCTGTTCCATAGAACGGCCTGTTAATTTCTATACAGGGTTGATAACGTATATAATTTAACCACCAATTAAAATTTATTTTTATTTATATACTTTCACAAGGATGTTTTACAACCTAGGGCTGTTTCTTTATTTTATGCTTTTGAAATAGGGTGACATGTGGCCCAGGCGTCTGAAGATAAAAGTTTTAGATGTTGTCTCATTAGATACCAGCTTTGGTGGGGCGCCTGGGTGGCTCAGTTGGTTAAGCGACTGCCTTCGGCTCAGGACATGATCCCGGAGACCCGGGATCGAGTCCCACATCGGGCTCCCTGCTCGGCAGGAAGCCTGCTTCTCCCTCTCTCACTCCCCCTGCTTGTGTTCCCTCTCTGGCTGTGTTTCTCTCTGTCAAATAAATAAAATCTTAAAAAAAAAAAATAGATACCAGCTTTGGGTACTTGGTTAAGCTAGTTAACATCTCAGAGCCTCAGTGATATTTGCTTTGTACACCTCAGACAGAAGCTAGGATGACATGTGAAATCGAGCATCTGAGACCACTTGTTAAATGATGATTTTATATCAAAGTAAACTTGGTTTAGCTTCTTAATCCAAATAACCTTGTCTTCTGTAATTCTCCTTATCCATTTGTTTTACTAAATATTCACTTCTTAAACTATTCTTGCTTTTCTTAATATGGATAATTCAAAGTTGGCTGTAAGCGAATCTTTCTCAGCTATGAGTTGAGCTATAAATTTTCTCAGCTATAAATTGAAAGTGGTATGACAAGTTACCTAAAATTATAAATTTTTCTTCTGGTATTGTGAAAAAAAATAATAAACTTACTTTTTTTTCCATTTCCTGTGATGAAGCAACAGTTTTAAAAATAAAAAATCTAAATACTTCTATCAAACCAAATTAAGAAAGTCTAAGCTGAGAATTCTTTTCAGAGTTTAGATTTAAATCTTAGCTATCCTCTTTTACACTTATATCACCTTAACTTTAAAACTTCTCTAGGGGAGAGACAAACTTTAATTTTAAAAATCATTAATCAAATTCTGTATTTCCATACTGGATTTATTCCAAAATCAAGTGAATGAGGCCAGCAGAATAATTCCTCCTACAATTGCAATAGCACTGTGAATTTGTTGAAAATCCCCTTGGAACTATCATAGCCATAGAGAATTCGTCTTCATATAAAAGTGTGACATTACTTAATGGTTTGCCTTCACTATCAATCTTCGATCCAATCCCTGCCTGCTAATATACTAAGCAAGTGATTCTCTATTTTTAATGTGCATGCAAATCTCCTGAGAATCTTATTACAATGTGAATTCTTAGTGGATAAGCTAGCCCAGTACAGGACCTGAGATTCTACTTTTCTACCAAGCTTCAAGGTGATGCAGTGCTGCTGCCTGATGGACCACACTTTGAGTACCAAGGGACACACAAATACCTTCTTTTTTTTTTTTTAAAGATTTTATTTATTTATTTGACAGAGAGAGACACAGCCAGAGAAGGAACACAAGCAGGGGGAGTGAGAGAGGGAGAAGCCCGCTTCCGGCCGAGCAGGGAGCCTGACATGGGGCTCGATCCCGGGTCTCCAGGATCATGACCTGAGCCAAGGCAGTCGCTCAACCAACTGAGCCACCCAGGCGCCCCCACACAAATGCCTTTTAAACAGAACTGCCTATAATTGTCGCTGGTTCTAGTTCACTTTTAGTAAAATTCTTCTCGGCTGTCTTTTTTTCTGATTTCACTTGCCACTCTCCACCTTAGACTCAATTTCAGTCTTGGGGTTAATCTGCAATTACTGGTAACAACAGCTAATCATGCAGGCTGCAGGTGTAAAGCATCAAGTCCTAATGATCCCCACCAGCCATTCTGGGGTACATGACCAGTTCCTTCCAGGGATACTTGCCTACTTCTTCATGGATTCACCAGCCTGGCACTGAGAGAAAGGTGTTCCCATCAATTTAAGTGGACTACCAATAGCTTTGAAATAAGTTTAAAAGTAAAAGGTGAAAAAAATAGTAACCATCAAATACTAGCACCCCTAGATTGTTAGACAGAAACATTTGCTTAGTAGTAATTAAAAGGCAAAGTAACTTGGAATTTGCCTAAAAACTCTACCTAAGGTAATCTTGCAAAATGAGTACAGAAAGAAGGTATATTAAGAAAAGAAAAAGAAAGGAGGTTTGTGGGGAGTAGCAGTGAAATGACCAAGAGGAGCTGGAATAAGATAGACTGGATCTCATGGAAAGTATTTGAAGCTGAAAGCAGTCTGCCTTCTTCTGGACTCTATGAATACATCAGGGAGTCATAAATGTCTTACAATGTTTATTTTGGCTTCAGTTACCCTATCACTATATAGCAGTGGCTCACAAACTTTTTAGTGGACATCAGAATCACTTGCAGGACTTGTTAAAACAGATTCCTGGACCCCTCTCACAGTATCTGATTCAGTAGGGACTGCAGAATCTGCATTTCTAACAATCTTTAAGATGATGCTCGATGCTGGCTGGATCAGGGACTAAAGAACCACAGTGTATACTATTCTGAAACAGTTTCGGTGTATTCTTCCTCTGATTAAAATAACTAATTTTTTTTAAAGATTTATTTATTTATTTGAGGTGGCAGGGGCAGAGAGAGAGGGAAAGAGAGACTTAAGCAGACTTTGTGCTGAGCACAGAGTCCAATGCGGAGCTTGATCTCATGACCCTGAGATAATAACCTGAGCAGAAACCAAGAGTCAGACACTTAACCGAATGCACCATCCAGGCACCCCTAAAACAAATAATTATTATTTTTAAAATATCTGGGTTTCATTTGGTTGATACTTCACATTTTCAATGTGAATTTCCAATTCACATTTTCACAGTATAGTGAGATGACAACTTTTAACCTAGTACAGAATACAAGTGAAAGAAGCTTACAATGTTGTTTTGTTTGATACATAGTGATGATGAAAACTTTTGAGAGATTGGGGTTCCTAAAAATAAATGAGGGCAGGACGATAATCAGCAGAGAGCTGAGAGGTTCCCAAATGAAAATTACTGTTTTGTCCTTTCCAGTAAATTCTTAATGTCTTCAGCTGCAGAATAGCTCATTTCTGAGGTTCTTTTTGGCCTCATGAGTTAATCACACCAGGAGGAGTCACTTTAACTCACATGCCTTTAGGAGTAATGATACATTTAAATGATTAAACAATCAGAAAAAAAATGCATATCTCTATAATGAAAGCAGTTAGCACACAGATCCATGGTTTATATGAGTATCACAAGTCATTTGTAAATAACATGTTCATTTTAGATATGTAAAGAGCTCTGTCATGCCCTATGAAATAAATTATATTTTATTGGTGCCCGGGTGTTTCATAACTTTTATTTATTTGCTGCAAGAGTGAAGAATTAAGATAGAGTAGTTTATTTCAGCAAAAGACTGACAAATGGTTCATTAGACACTTACAAAGCTGAAGCTAATTGTACCATTTTTTGTTGTATTAATTGTCACTGCTTGCTTAACATGCTCATGCTGGTGGTCATCGTGGCCATTTCTCACCACTATCCCACAAACCACTTTTGAAAAGAAAAAAAGAAATGAAGAGGGGGAAAAAAAAGAAAATAGAACTTAAAATATAATTTAGGCTGGAAAAGTGCATGGGAGGAATGATAAAAGATTAAAGTGATGGCTCTTCCCCCCCTGGGTCACCATAACCATCAATCCAAATAGCAGTCACCTCACATCATCAAACAGTTTGAGTCACAGAGAGTCAAAGAGCCGCTTTTTGTTAGTCAGATTAAATATCATTTACATTATATACTTTTTTTTTATTTCGCCAGAGACATAAGGTCAGAATTGATTGAATATGTACTACCTGCATATAATGATTTCTCATTTTTTACAATCATGTGCTAACGCTGCACAGTAATGGCCTATGGAGGAAGAGACAGATGTACTACCAGTCATTCACTACACATTTGCATTAACAAATCATCATTTAATTGAAGCCCATCCAACAAGTTTATGCTACTTAAATAAAGTTCCTTTCAAAAAAAGATGCTACAATGACACATGGCTGTTAATCATGAGGAAGAAGTTTTTTAAGTTATATTTATTTTTATGTCCAAGACTTAGGTATGCATTAGACAACCTTTTATTAATTTTAATTTTGCTTAGAGAATAAGCAACCTGACAAATATTTCAGTCCAGGCTACTATAGTGCAGGATCATTCCCTTTTAGATAATAACATAACAGCACAAGTTTCTGCATTGCAGATTTCACCTCCTATTCCTTTCCTCCAAATACATTAAAGAACATGGTTTATATAAAAGTTATCCAGGAGATATCTGTTAATATTTATGCCAAAGCTCTAATATTAATATAAACCTAAAATCCTGCTACTATCAGGAGGGCTGTTATTTTTTAAATATCATATTAAGTTTCCTGGGTAATATTTTGGAAAT
This sequence comes from Spilogale gracilis, assembly GCA_004023965.1. NCBI lineage: Eukaryota > Metazoa > Chordata > Mammalia > Carnivora > Mephitidae > Spilogale > Spilogale gracilis. The sequence continues at coordinate 130,143 of PITA01003093.1, read as the reverse complement.
TACCCAGTAGACTCAAAATTTCTATGATTCTTAAAAACATGGGGAAGCGTTGTACAGATACTAATTTTCAACCTTGGTTTTTTTTTTTCACCAACAGCCACTGTGAAAAATATTCTCATTACATTTATAGCATTACCTAGTTCTTTTCTTTTGTAGAAAGACAGAGAAACAGAGAAATAAGGGAAAAAAATATCCCTTAGCACAATCTCCCATCTACAAAATGTCTTACCACCTTAAAAGGATGGTTAAATACAGTTAAGGGCATTTTCTCTCACCCCCTTCCCAAGTCTTTTTGTGAAACTGGTTTTTCTTAGTTCATGCTAAAGATAAGGACACTCATTTAAAATCAGTATCTATGCAGTGGTAACCTAAAGGCAGAGCATTATGCATTTAGAAGACAGACAGATGTGTGTGTACATATGTATTTCATGCAGGTACACAGATCTGTGTGTGTGAATGAAAGATGTTACAAGGGGGTTATTCTGACAGCTTTTAAACTGACAAAAACTTAGTCCTTAAACGCATGTTTTGTTTTCTCCAAATAAAAATAACCATTTATTTTTTCCTGAGTTTGTATACATGAATGAATATATAAAATGTTTTATTTAAAATGGCGACACAAATCTCTGAGGTGTTAAAATAAGCTTTTTAATTGTTTTCTAAATTGCATTCTTTTAAAATAAGAGAGGAAGACTAGAAAAAAATAAGAAAAAAAATGTTTAAATCTATGCCACACTAGGTTGCCTTGGATTCCTTTTATAGTAAACTATATAGAGACAGGTGAAATTTTGCCTTGGTATAGGATTCAAACTAAATTATGGGATACAGAAATGTGTCATAAATCAACTTCAAATACTGAACAAAAGATAAATAACAGAAGATTTATATTCTGACTTAAAGAACAGCCTGTAACTACAATACAAAGCAAAAAGAAAAAAAAAATCCTACTGTGCTACTCCAGCAGGTTCCTCTGGCTCCTTTTATATGCTAACTCAGAATAGTAATTATGGATCTTGCAAGTTGACTTCTGTTTTTCAGAACCATGAGTTGTACGTAAAACATGCCTTTTCATCGAAACAATTACCATTAATCAAAACACTGAGAGCTAATACCACTCAAGTCCAACCTACCGCTGTGCCCGGCAATATATCAAACTGTCTGTTGTCAAACACACTGAACAAACTTAAACAGACTGTTTTCACTACAAATAACAGAAAAAAATGCTTGCTAAGTAATTTTAAAATTCAAATTGCTATCTCAGTAATCCATTCTGTCACTGGATTTTAATTTTAAGTATTCAATCATAGTCCAACACAGACAGATCACTATTTGGCTCTGGAAAAAGAATTAGTGGCACTGATAAATGAAGCTACCTGCAAAAGACTTGGTATTACAGTGAATTTTGTTAACCTCTGATTAATTTAGTAGGGAAGTACACTTTACCTGTAATACATTTTACTTTTTAGGGGTTTGTAATGCTTCATATCTCTCAGCAAGAACTATTAGCATAAGAAAAGGAGGTCTGATTGCTCTACAAGAGTCAGAAATAACAAAACTATTTCTATATCAAGGTTACAAGGCCCATTTATTTATTTTATACTGATTTTAATTTTGATATCCATCTTAGAAAAAATGACACAAGAAATTTTCTATAAAATGGAAACCACTTAACTTCTATCCACATAAATATCAGACATTTTTATCACCAACACATTTCAATACACAGTTATCTGTGTGCAAAGCCATCATCTATAAATGTAGACTAAGACTTTCATTTTTCTTTTCTTTTCTTTTTTTTTTTTTAATTTATTTATTTGACAGAGAGAAACATAGCCAGAGAGGGAACACAAGCAGGGGGAGTGAGAGAGGGAGAAGCAGGCTTCCCGCTGAGTGGGGAGCCTGATGTGGGACTTGATTCTGGATCTCCGGGATCATGACCTGAGCCGAAGGCAGTCGCTGAACCAACTGAGCCACCCAGGCGCCCCAAGACTTTCATTTTTCTAATTAGAGCTATTTCTTTCCCTACTTTACTCTAACTTTTCCTTTTTTACTTATCGAACCAAAAGGCAAGATTCTCATCCAATGAGATAAAGGCAACACACTTTATAAATCAGAAAGTCACCTCTGTTTACCAATTTCTAATCAGTGGAGATGTCAAGGTATTTTATAAAAGAAGACAAGAAAAGGGATGGGAACAGTGGAGTTTAACAAACAGATCAGGCATTTATTACCCGCAAGCTCCATTACGGATTTCTGAGCTTTGTAAGCCAAGCTCCCCCAAGTGTAATTAAATTTTTATTTATAATGGGTTTGTGACTGTTAACTTCATGTTGCTGACACTCACTTCCCCCACACATGCTCATACACACCAGTGTGAAATGGCATTCTACATTTACTACCAGACAGTACGTATTGATGCTGATTCTTTTCATTGAAAATATCAAAACTGAACATTAATAAAAATATAAAATAACAGAAAGGACATGGCAAGCAGTGGCTGAGAACACATGTCCACGCAAGATCACTCTTTCACAGAATCAAATCATTTTTCACAGCATTATGTAGGAAGGGACACCACCAATCTAGTATAGAGGGATATAAGAATGCTACACAGCAGACTACAAACTACATTTCTATGGCTAGGGATCAATACCCAAGATTAGTGTAAACATAACTAGGAAAAAGGTCTGAAGTCCACCCAAAGCCAATGTATTCTTATTCATCTGAGCAGTTTCTTCATTCACAAACCTCTCTTCCTGATAGAATTTATCACCTTTGTTTTATTATTAATCCCTTCCCCTTCTCATTTAGGTATAAACCCCTGCATACTTTACACCTTCTTTTAAATGCTTAATACAAGTAACCACAGGAGAATCTCTTCTCCCCTTGAAAAACTGCAAATAAAGATGTCAGCTATTGAGTATATTTGTGGCGTCTCCAGCAGCTGCTGTTAAATACCAGCTGGTCTAGCTGATTAAAATTACCTCCGAGTTGGTATTATAAAGATGCCTGGGCAGCGTTGCTGTATTAATGGATTATTGAGTGAGCGATGAAAACCTTGGCCAGCTGATGCGTTTTATTACAGATAGGCTTTATGATGTGTAATCACTGTAATTTTTACAACTAGAGGAAATATGAAAAAAGGAGTAAAAAAAAAAATCCCCATAGAAACTAATTTAACTAGATTATTCCTACCATTCTGTTTCCTAGAAGGAATCCAAATACATAATTGCTGTGTATAAATATCCAGGTATGGACCTATACCCACAATTTATCCGTCCATCTATGAGGATATGTTATCATCAAAATAGACAAGCAGACAATGCACATGGACAAATGCAGTATGCGTACAATTTGTGTGAATAGAAATTTACTATGTTGTTGTCTGCCAAACCACCCAATTGGCTGCAATGGGATCACATGACCTGAAATAGTTTTGAACTGTTCACCAGCTGGGCAATAGCTGAAAATCCAAATTTGGCCAACTGGACTGTGGTTTGCAATCCAAAGGACAGGATCATTTCACTCCCTTTACCATTTCCCTTTAGTTGTTTTCTTATAAGCCAAGGTTTTTATAGAACTCTACCAAATTGTCTCCCAGATTCTCTAACTTCCAGCTTATGTTCAAAAGAAGGTATGGCAGTTTATTGGCTCAGCTATTTTTATGGCCGCTACAGGAGCCAGGACCCTACTCTATCAGTTTCCAGTGCCCTTCAAATGCATTGTTCTATTTATGGCACTCTCAAGGCTCCGGTATGCTCCCAATTGTTTGTAAGGATGAACACTGACTCTTCCAGGAGGCTGTGGCCAATTAAACTAGCTCACATAGAGAACAAAACTCAGAAAACTCAGTCAAGTATGTCACTGGCTGAATGGGTGTCTCAGACTGGATTCTCTCTTTTAGGTAAGTTTCACTTTAAATATATAAGAATATAATATTCATCATCAGGTGAGCACTGAGTGTTGTATATAAGTGATAAATCATTATTTTTTTTATTATTTTTTAATGATGAATCATTAAATTCTACTCCTGAAACCAATACTGCATTATATGTTAACTAGAATTTAAATAAAAATTTGAAAAAATAATAAGAATATAATGTTTATCATCAAGTCCTATCAAGTGTATTGTTTTGGTTTTGCTGTAGGATACTTAAATTATCAATTTTTCACATATCCATAAGAAAATACTATAAAGTAATGAAACTGATTTTATTAACAAAAATTTTATATATGAAATGATTCATTCAGAACACATAATAGGGTTTGTTTTTTTTTTTTTTTGTATACTCCCATAGAGGCCAAGAAGTCTGTTTTGAGGATGAGTTTTATCCATGCAAGTAACTAACACTTCTAGTAAGAAACAAATGTGGTAAATAACAGGAGAAATGAGGAGAGACAATACTCTGAGGTCAAAAACACATTATTATTTGGACTGCACTGTTAAAAGAAAGGTTTCTAATGTGGCTCTTAGGCTAGTGATGAAGATAATTCCAAAAAGGGAATTCCACAAGTATTTTAACTAAGAATGTTTCATTAAAGAAAGTGTATACCTTGTTAAAGCAACCATGCTTTAGAAGGAGCAGTCTTTTTAGTACAAAAACACCAGTATACTGGGTTTAAAAAAACCCTAATCATTGTTAAACACTTTGGTTTGGTTATTTTTTAATGGAAGCAAACCTAGTCACTTATATGCTTTCTTCAAAGATGTGCAACTTAAATATTAGCCTTTATTTGCCATTCTGTCAACCTCTCATTCATAAGGTATCCCATCCACATACTTTCTCCTGGCTGGGGACTATTAAGCCTCTGTTGAAACATGGGGGTGAAGGCACTCAACAGTATTGAACCATCTACTTTGCAAATACTTTCTGATAGAGAATTTTCCACTTGATGATTCAAAATATGCCCACCACCCAAATTCTTTCTACTGGCTCTTACTCTTCAAGACACCTAGCATTCTAGAAAAGCAGTTCCCTATTCTAATTAATAATCCCTCAGATACCCAAATGGTGCTAACATAAAGCTCAAAGCTTGACATCAATAGGTGCTTACCAATAATTAGTGAATGATGAACGAAGATGCAACAGTACTTCCTAAAAAACATTAAACTGAAAAAACCAAATTATCATAAAATTAATGAAATTAGGTAAAAGGTATTAACTAAAGAAACAAAGAGAAAAGGATATACATATAGATTAATCAAATTCCCTTAATATGAAAACTTCTAAATCTAAGAACAGCTAGGTGCAGAGTCAAACTTCTGACCACCTAGAACAGAGTGGGCAGCAATCAGAAGCACAGAGGCCCATGGTATGTGGGTCAGGAGGTGGCTGCGAGCACTCAGGTAGCTGTGGGGATCCACTTTTTGGCTGTGAAATACTGGCCCTGGATTTGGTGGACAGCCCCACTGTCTTGGCGCTTTATTCCAAAATGCTGGGTTTGAGAAGCAAGTGTTAAACCTATGGTTGTAAACTAGTACAGGGAAGAGACAAAGCTCATTTCTTCAGAGAGCCTTTAAAAAGTTTATTAAAAAAATCTGGGAGGGGATAGCAGACCAGTTTATAAACTTTAGGTAAATGATTTAAATGCAGCATGGCTACCAATAACAAACTACATGTTTCATGAACCTCCCTTCCTTTTCTTTCTCCTCCTGCCTTTTATGTCCTACCAGAAGCAGAAAGCATTAGTTGGAGGTGGGAATGTACTGAGGTGGGGGCAAGGTAGAAGATGTGGGAAGGAGGTGATACAGAATAAATGACAGCACAGGCAGCCAAGACAAGGTGGCAAAGGGGAGTCCAGAGAAAGTCCATCCTGGGCAGCACTGTTCAGAAAGGAAGTGCCTGGTCTTCACCACAGGCTATATGCCTTGTGGAAGAGGACTATCAGGTAACTGATCACTCTCACCTCACATTTACTACTGTTTTAAAACTGCATTTTCCCCAAGGAAAAGAGTGGGAGGGAAAAGCTGAAGAGGCAAATCACATTAGGAGCCAGTCCAGCCTGATTTGGCACTGTTGTCATAAATACAAGAGGCTGAGGCATTCCTCCTGCCTGGAGCAGATCAAGCTACAGAAAAGACAGCTATTACTGTTGGCCTAAACCAGAGCAAAGGCATTCAGTATATGGGAACTCATGACTCTGGAAAGAACCATTTCCCATTAATTTTCAATTTGAAGGAGTAATATTATTCATCATTTTTATTATTATTTAGAGGTATGAGGTCTTAACTAAAATTTTATGATCCTTGCTATGATTTATCACTATTTTTTAATTTAATGAATACTTAGAAAGTATTTCCTGTGTCTTAGACACTGTTTTAAGTGCTTTGCAAATAGAAACTCCACGTGACAATCCTATAAAAGAATTACTCTTCATTTGACTTTAACTCGACTTCTGCATTCATTGTAACCCAGATCCAACATATTTTCTCCAACAAATTTCATGTAGTACAAACTTTAATTTTAATAAGACTAATTAAATTTTTTTGAAGTCTAAAGATTTAACTTTTTTTACACACCATTTATAGTTCTAGTCCTAATTAAACCTTTTGGAGGTAGTACACTGGTTTAAAAAAAGTCATGTAGGAAATCATGCAAAAATATCCAACAAATAATAACTGAAGTGAAGAAGAAAAACAAAGCATTATTTTTTACAGAGAAAGCAAATTTTAAGGAAAGACATTTTTACAACAAAATGTGTATGTGTGTGCCAAAATGAATTACATTTTTTTTTCTGCACTTAAATTCTGGCACACACCTATTTACAAATAAAAAAGTAAGTAATTTGAGGGAATAAAGAAACATATGATGAAGAACCAAAAATAGAAAAAGCAAAAGTAAGAAGTATTAGGCAACGCACTCTACCGCTGTATCATCTGCATCCCCAAGTAGTGAAGAAAAAGTTTTTCTTAGTTTGTGGTAGAAAGCTCTATTTTTTATCCTTTTTAATAGAGTATAATAAATGATGAATTTTCTTACTTGACTCAGCAGTCTTTGTCAAACAGCATCTTAGGAAATGATGAGTGTGGAAGAGGACCTCTTCATTAAGCAAGCTCATCATTTCTGTAACATTTCAGTCAGGGAAGAATTAATGGTGGGAAAGCAGCATCTATCCTGGTATTGTGGATCATATAAAACTATATCTATGTAACAGTTAACCACTGTCCTTAAAATAATTTCACAAAATTTAGAAAAATAATAGAATTTTCACAAAAAATGTATGCTGGTGATCTCAAATGTCTTAAAAGCTAGTTTAGACAATACTTCTTCAGAAAACATGGCATTTATATGCATGTTTTAAGTATTAATAGTTCCTATAAAAGGTTTTACACATATTAGGCAGTCCCGAGAGGTAAAAAATAAAGGTAGAAGTTTAAGTCTGGCCAGAGACCTATCAAAGACACACAATATAATCACTGCTATAAGTAATACAAGTTAGCTTAATTACAAGGTATACTTAATAATGGAGTATGATATCATACATGAATTGCCATATGGCAATAGGAAAGAGCTTATTAGGGCAATTAGCTGTAGATACTCTGTTTGCCTCTGGCTTACGTGGTTATGGAAAGAATTGGAGAGTTAGAAAAACATTCAGACACCCAGAAATAAAGAAGCCATGTATGAGAAAAGAGGGAGAGAAACTGAACATGAGATACAGATTAATAATGCCAAGAGTTTTACCCACATTTAAGTATTATTTCTCAGTATGTTCTGAAAATTTCTCCTTCATGCTTTAGGACTTACAGTGCTGATTGTAAGAAAAAATTATTTCCCTTTTAATCTAAATGTATTCTGCTGGCTGGCTAATAGCCTCTGAAGCAATCCAGGATTTACAGTTGTATCACTCTGCAGTTAAACCAGAAAGCTTAAAGAAGACATTCCACTGTCCCACTGTGACTTAAAAACAACCCTGACAACATATTTTTGATGAAGTTTTCTTTTTTTAGGAGCCTCATTAGATGGCATTTTGTGTGTATAAAGTTTGGGGGGTAATATTTTTTTTTCCCTGTACACTTATATTGACTTAAAGACATCACAACAATTGTAAAGTCACAGTTTTATTGGGCTTCATTTAGAGAATACTGATATAACCTGAAGATGATCCAAGTCTGGTTATTAGGACTAGGTTGGCAAAGCGTTGTACTGTTTAAGATATATGACTGAAAGAATAAGGATGACTTTTGGTATCTCGAATAGTGTTGGGGTGGGGGTATGTTCTATTAGGAACTATTCTGACCTTGTAGTCTTAGCATATCAGTGCTTCTCAAGTGTCTTGTATGCCTTGTGTTTCAATCACCTTAATTCTTAATCAGAAATATAAATTTCAAAACTGTGAATTTAACCACATCCTCACACAAAATCTTGGAAAATATATTACACATTCATCTTGAATAAATGAGATATTTTAATAAATAAATAAAACTTAAATGAGGTCTTAGTTGCAGAGCTAAAACGTTTATGATTAAAAACTTCTCATACTCCATATATTTTGGAAATATTTTAACATTCAATACAAATACTTTTTTCTCTTAAAAATTTATTTATTTGAGAGAGAAAAGAGACAGAGACAGTGGGGGAAGGGGCAGAAGGAGAGAAAATCTCAAACACACTCCCTGTTGAGCATGGACACCCCCTCCCCCCAAAGAGGGGCTTGATCTCATGACCACGAGATCATGACCTGAGCCAAAATCAAGAGTTGGACGCTTAACCGACTGAGCCATCCAGCTGGCCCCATTGTAAATACTTTTTATTAGAAGCTAGATACAGGCATATCTCAGAGATATTGTGAGTTTGATTGTAGACTACTGCAATATGACAAGTCAAATTAATTTTTTTTATTTCCTAGTGGTACATAAAAAAGTTGTGTTTATACTATAGTCTATTAAGTATGCATTAGCATTATGTCTAAAATATATATATATATGTATATATATATATATATACTTAAGTAAAAAACACTATTGTTAAAAAATGGTGACTAACCATCATCTGAGTTTTCATCAAATCAAAAGTTTTTTGCTGATGGAGGGTCTTGCCTTGATTTTGATGGCTGCTAATGATCAGAATGGGTGGCCACTGAAGGTTATGGTGGCTGGGGTAATTTCTTAAAATAAGACAACAATGAAGTCTGTGACACTGATTGACTTCCTTTCACAAATGATTTTTCTGTAGCATGTGATACTGTTTGATAGCATTTTACCCATAGCAGAACTTTTTCAAAGGTGGAGTCAATCCTCTCAAACCAGGCTGCTGCTTTATCAACTGAGTTTATATGATAATCTAAATCCTTTGTTGTCATCCCAACAGTCTTCCTGGCATTTCCAAAGGACTAGATTACACCTCGAGAAACCACTAGGTCTGCTCATCCATAAGAAGTGACTCCCCATCCGTTAGTTTTATCAGGAGATTGTGGCAAGTCAGTCCATCTTTAGGCTCCACTTCCAAGTCTAGTTCTCTTGTTATTTCTACCACATCTGTAGTTACTTCCCCACACTGAAGTTTTAAACCTTCAATTTGTAAAAAAACACAATATCTGTAAAGTGCAATAAAGTGAAGCATAAAAAAATGAGGTATGCCTGTATTTTGGAAGCATTGAGAATTATTCAAATATATTAAATGAAAATACCATCATTTGTTTTTTGGCTATTTTCACTAGTCCAATATATTTACTAAGTTCCAAAACACTAAGGGAAGAAGCCATGTCATTGGAAGAAACTATGGACAGAATTTTAAGAGAGGAAAACAAAATCCTGGTCTATGTTAAAACTGCATTTCCAAATATATTAGTTACAGTCCTTTTGGCTACAATATGCCAAGATTTCATATTGGAAATCACTGGTTTCTTAAAGCTCATAAGCCCTACTGTATTTAAAAGTTGTATAATAAATTCTGGACATAGCTACACAACTGACTGAAATTATATTCCCTGTATGTCAAAAAAAACCCCAAAAAACCAAGAAACAAACAAAACTGAGTGGAATGCCATAAAAAACAAAAAACAAAAAACACTGTCCCACTTGTATTGGGTTAAGAATACTGGGTGGTTAATTCTCAGTCTTAGGTGTCAGGTCATTCTAAAGTAGTTCTGGATTCACAAGCAGAGAAATTCAAAGTTATAACTGGATCAACACATCTCTCAGTGATTAACAGAACAAAAGAAGAAAATATATAGAAGATCTGAACAACATTACCAACACCAACATGACCCAAGACATTGATAGAACATTATACTCAGTAACGGGAGAATAAATATTCTTCTAACGTGCACATGGAATATTCACCAAGATAGATTATATCAGGACTAAAAAAGGAGCTTTTAACAAAATTTTAAAAAATCATGCAAAGTATGTTCTTGGACCATAATGAAACTGGTGATAAATAACAACAACAAAAAAGGATAATCTCCAAATATCCAAATATTTGGAAAATAAGTAACAGGATTCTAAATAACCCATGGTACAAAAAAGTTTTTAAAAGGCTTTTAAAATATCTGGAGCTGAAGAAAAATAAAATATACCATGTTAAATTTCAGGGATGCAGCTAAAGCTGTGCTTAGAAGGAAACTTATAGTATTAAATTCTTCTATTATACAAGCTAATTCTGAAATCATTAATCTGGGTTTTACTTTCAATAACTTAAAAGAGAAGAGCAAAAGAAATCCAAAGTAGTCACTTTGTAGGAACTTTTATGACAAGAGCTAAAACCAATGAAACTGAAAACAGAGCAAAAAGAGAAACCAACCAAACCTAAAGCTGGTTCTTTGAAAACATTAATAAAGTTGATAAACTTCTATACAAGTAAGAGGTAAAATAAAAATTATCCATAGCAGGAGAACACACACACACACACACACACACACACACACACACACACTTACTATAGATACCACAGCAATTAAAAGGATGATAAGGAAATCAAAACTTTGTTCTCAGAAATTTGACTCCTTAGATGAAAAATATAATTCCTTGAACAGCATAAGTTAGGTCACTAAAGAAATAACTGATACGAGTAGTCATATATGTATTAAAAAAGAATTCATCGTTAAAAACCTTCCAACAAGGAACACTCCAAGCTAGATGGTTTCACTGGAAAATTCTATTAAATACAGAAGAAAAAAATAAAAATCAATAAAACATAATAGACAGTTCAGAAATAAAACCACACAGATATTCAAATCAACTAATTTTTGACAAAAGCACTAAGGCAATTCAATGCAGAAAGGATTATCTTTCAACAATGGTACCAGAATAACTGAAGATTCATGTGCCAAAAATAAATAACCTTGACCTGTATCTCTCACACTATATAAAAATTAGCTCAGGATGAAACATACACAAAACGATAAAACAACCTGACAAAAATACAATACTTATGACTTGAGTTAAGCAGAGTTCTGAGATATGAGCCAAAACCAAGTTTGATAAAAAAGTTAATAAGCTTTTTATTTTAGAAAAAATTATTTTACCAAAATAAAAAATATTTACTCTATGAAAGATACTTAAAACTCTAAGACACAGATTGGAAGATAATATTGTGAATCACAAATGTGACAACAGACACATATATAGAATATATAAAGAATTCTCAAAACACAGTACTAAGAAAAAAACCCTAATTTATAAAAAGGGCAAAAATGAGCCATCTGAACTGACATTATTTTAATTATATTTTTTTATTTGAGATAATTATTCATATGCAGTTGAAAGAAATAGTACAGATTCTGTGACTCCTACTTCCTTTAACATCCTATAAAATGAAATAATATCTCACAGGATATACAGTCACTGATACAGTCATAATATAGAAATGTTCCATTACCAGAAGGATCTTTCCTATGTTCTTTTGTAGCCACGCCCACTTTCTTCCTATCGTTTTTCTTGACAGTAAATTTATTGATTTTTACAAAGAAATACATTTTGCTTCATTTTTCTTTATTGTACTATTTTTAATTAATATATACTGGTTCCAATTTTTACTTTTATTCCTTCCTTCTGCACTTTTTTTTAGGGTTCTTGAGGTAGAAGCTTAGATTACAATTTTGGCTTTCCTTCTGTTCTAATGTAACCAGTTAGTGCAATAAACTTCCCACTTGGCTCCCCTTTAGCTGTGTCCCACAAATTCTGATATGGTGTATTTTCATTTCATTCACTTCAGTGGAATTTTTAAATTTATCTTGAGACTCCCTTTTCCATCCAGGGATTATTAGAAGGGTACTGTTAATAGTTTTTAAGCTTTTGTAAAATTTCCTGTCATCTTTGTGCTATTTCTAACTTGATTCCATCATGATCAAAGAACACACTCCATATGATTTCAACTCCTTTAAATTTGCTGAGGTTTGTTTCATGGCCTACGATAGTCTATCTTGGTATATGCTCTGTGAACACTTGAAAAGAACGTGTATTATACTATTATTGGATAAAGTGTTTTGTAACTGTCACTTAAGATTTTGTTGGATGATACTGTTGCTGAGTTCTTCTGTATACTTGAACATTTTCTATTAATTACTGACAGTCTTCAACTATAAATGTGGATTTGTCTACTTCTCCCTTTCAGTTCTGTTAGTTTTTGGTCTACGTATTTTGCAGCTCTGTTGCTTCATGTGTGCACATTTTGGTGCACTGAGCATTTTATCACTATGTAATGTTCCTTTTTGTTTCTGGTAATTCTCTGTGCTCTGAAATCTACTTTATTTGATATTAATATAGCCACTTCTGCTTTTTTTTGATTAATGTTTCCATGATACATCTTTCCCCAACCTTTTAATCTGCCCATATCATTATATTTAAAGTGAGTTTCTTGAAGAAAGAAGACAGTTGGGTCCTATTTTAAAATCTGCCAATCTCGATCTTTTAGTTGTACTTAGACTATTACACCATCTCCACTGTGACAGTCAATCAGTACAAAATGGAATCTGGAGAAGACCATTATTTATGGAAGTGTGGAAGGAAAGAGAAAATGAGTAGGGATGCTGGAGAAGGATCAAAGCAGCACTTTTTTTTTTTTTTTTTTTTTTTTAAAGAGAAACCAGCAAAGAGGAAAAGGATAAAAATACTATAGATATAATACCTGATGACTCATGGTCATGAAGGAGAGGGGAATAGTCAGTTCTAGAGTATATAAAGAAAGAGTGAACAGGACAGAAAATAAGGTGAGGTTCAGGCTCCTGGCAAGGGACAAAGAAGTAGAGCTAGTCACTCTGGTGGCATATATATTGGACAGTCACTTGAGAACATGGTTAAAAGGATGGCCCAATAGGGTAGCTGGATGCTTTAAAATGGTAGTGACTCTGATTCACAATGTCCTCCACTCGCCCAAATACTATGCAGCATTTTGGATTATTACCAGATCACAGATTCTATCTGAAAGACATTTCTTTAAATTGCCCCTCCTCCAAGGCTATTATCAATTCTTACCCAGACAAGAACAAAGCCCTCCTAACTGGTATCCTTGTTTCCAGTATTGCCTCTCTCAAATACACAAACTACAGTAATTTATTTTAAATGCCAATTACACCAAATCACTTCCTGCTTTACATTCTCAAAAATCAGTTACATGTGGTGGATATTCTTTAGAATTTGATCTTTGTCCCTCTTCTCATTTCACTTTACTAGCAACTTCAATTAGCATCATATAGTATGTGGACTATCAAACTGGTACTTCCAAATCTCCCTCCAAATCTCCAGAACCATACCGTTCAATTTTCTACTGGATATCCTTAGTCCCATATATACTCCAAACTCAACACATGCATAACTGAATTCCTCTTTTCTTTGACATTTCTTTCCCTATCATTCATTATCTCTGTGATTTTTACCATCATTGCTCTTGCTGTCCATATTATATTTGATTTCTCTCTCCCCCTCACTCCCATATTCAATTAGTTACAAGTCCTGACAATTCGAGCAACTTGGTATTTCCCAAATTTTTCCATTTGCCTCTATCCTCACTGCTTTATCTTGTTTCATGCTGCCATCATCTCTTTTAGAAAAGTTACTACTTTTTAAAGCAAATCACTACTACCCCATTCTTACCTGTTTCCCTTCATTCTCTTACCAGTATGCAACTACCCCAGTCCTTCTAAATCACAAATATGATCAGAAAACCATTCTGTTTCAATGTTGCCCACTCCCTCTTCTTCTAGAAAAAAGATCTAGACCAATGCTGTCCAACAGAATAACCACTAGTCACTATGTGGCTGGCTACTGAGCACTTGAAACAGGCATAGTCTGACTGAAGAAGTAAATTTAATAATTTTAATTAAACTTTATAGCTACACATGTGGTTAGTTACCTATTGGTCAATACAGATCTAGATGGTTCTTACCATGACATAAAAAGTTCCCATGTCCTGGCACTGCCTCATTTTCCTCACTTCCTCTCACATAAAATCAAATCTAGTTTTAATAAACTGGAGAGCATGTCTTGTATCCATGATGGTATTCAGACATATATACTTTTGCTCTCCCTGCATGAGGTCCTTACAACTGTCTGGATTGTATCATTCTTGCTTACATTTCAAGAAATAGCCTAGGTATCACCTTTTCTAGGGAGTTGGCTCTAAAACTTCAAGTAAATCTAAGAAAATTTTAGTCGATTATCTAATACCTAAGCCTCCACTCCCAAAATGTGCCTGCCTTCAGGGGATAGAGTACCAACCGATCTAAGGTAACTAGAAATCCTACTCCCTGCTTTCTTAGCCTTTCTTGTATCTAAGGTTGGCCAAGAACCTGAATTCTACCAGTAAGATTTTAGTCTATGTCTGCTAGAGGCAGTTATTGGGAAAGTTACTGCTTTAATTGCAGCAAATGCATTCCTAATACAGTGTTCTACTTTTGTTCTCCCACAGCATGATGGACATGTTTGTTATAATTACATTACACCAAAAGAAAGTTTACATATACACCACACTAATCATTTTGACAGTTATCTTGACTACCCAGATTTAACGTTAATAAGAAATGGAGTAAATATTAAATATTTTTACTATTTTAATAAATACTAAAGCCATGATTTAATCTAAGTTGATATTTCAAATTTCATTTTTCTCTCTCTACAATGTTGTAAGCTCCTTGTGCACAACTGTCTAATACTTATTAGGAATTTAAATGCTTGTTACATTATACTTGGAGGTATAGCGGAGACATGAGTGAAATCTGCCACGAAATAAGCTGTCTGTCATGGTACCAAACCCCTCAACAAGGGATTGGTCAAGTTGACATATTCAACTATTTAATATAGACATTGCAACTGAGATTAAAGTATTTCGTGATTAGCTAAACGAGTGACCTTCTAAGACCCTGAGATGCTGGGATTCTGTGCAGGACCAATGACAAAGCCCAATGGCATGCTACCAGAAACCTCATGCCACCTGGGCTGCAACTCACCCATATTCTTTGAACATGGTTGTTACATAAAGTTACATTTCATCTTAAATGTGATATCTTTTCATCAACAAATTTTCCATTTTGAGCAAAAGAATATACAAGAAAATGCTGAGACTGAAATATTCAGTCACTGTTTCTCTAATCCAGTCATTTGACAGAAAAAAAAAAACAAAAAACAGTTATATCTTGCCTAAATTGTTCTGGTGAACACATGCCACTTCCACATAGAAACAATGTCCTTTTCTAAGGGATTACAGGTTATCTGGTTGTTTTTTTTAAAGCTCTAAAATATTGTTAGATTTTAGAGGCCAAATACATTTTTGTTATATTGTAAATGTTAAAAACAGATTTTTCTTCACCTTCATCTTCTTGCTATAGCCTCCATTTTTCTTAAGTCCTCAAATACTACTGATAATCATTCAAAATACACCTTTAAAGTGTTTTACTTTTCTGGATCTTGACATGTGCTCATTAACAGTAATTAAATACATTCTTATTTTTGCCCTCACATTTTTTTGTGCCTAAAAAAATCAATTTATGATCAATAGAGACAACTGAGAAAATAAACACCATTCATTATTCCCTCAGAGACAACCACTGTTAATATTGCTTCCAGTCTAATCTTCATGTAAAAACGTCTATAATTTTTAAAACTAGGAATGTAGATTACATGTGGTTTTTCTTCCTGATTTTTCACTTAAAATATACCATAAGCATCATTTCTTGGGATTACATAGTCCACAAATACATTACTTAAATATGGAATAATATTTCATCCTGTGGATTTATTTACTCTATTATTAGTTCCTTTATTATGATAAATGCAGTTGTTCTCATTTTGTGTCATAAATAACACTACAATAAACATCTTCATACCCAGACCTCTCTGTTCCCTGAGTCCCTTAAGATGTCTGTTGGCTTAAAAGTGGAATCATGAGTCAAGAGCCCAACTTCATCAGGCATGTGATGCACTTTCCCAGTTGTGTCCCAAAATGATTATAACAACCTCATTTAAATTTCCTCTAATACTCAGCAATCTAAACGAAAACTGTGTTTTGTTGTTTAATTTGTAATTTTTAAAATATCTGAATAGTTGAAACCTTTTTACTATATTTATTGGCTTTTTTTTCTATGCATTTTAGTTCACTTTATTTTTCTACTTTATAGGTTAAATGGTTTCTTACTAAATTTAAGGGTTTATTATATATGAAGAATAGAATTTTGCTTTTAATTCAATTCTTTATGTATTGCCTTTCTACATGTTGTAGTATTTTTAAAAACTAGTTTGTCTTTGTGTTCAATTTTACTGGAAAGAAATTTTGTAAGTCAGATTTCAAACTGACTTCTGAAATGTCTTTCACTGCAAGTTTTCTTAGAAAACCCATGGTCATTGAAAGATTGGTTCATGCATGTATCCATGTATGTTTTCTAATTATTCAGAGTTTTAATTTTTTAAAACTTACAGGTTGATGTTCTTCAAAACAGAAAATTTTCCATTTTGAATAATCAGTTTCTTATATAATTAGTTTATCTTTCCTTCCTGTGTTTTTACCTCCTTCTCATGCATCTATCCATTCAAAAATATTTATTAAATGCTCATCATGTACCAGGTTCTGTTAAGGAGGCCTCTAGGATAAATTAATGAACAAGACAGACAAACTCCTCACTGTCACAGATTTTACACACCAAAATTCAAAGCTTTTATAATTAAATGTCTTAGTAATAAAGAAGAGTCTTTCAATGCTTTTGTTCCAAAGTATTTTTATTTTATTACTGTATGCTTATATTCCTTTTATTAAACTGTATCAATTCATTTTAGCTACCTCTTTTAAGTAGAATATTGTTGGATTTTGTCTATAAACCCAATTGAGAATCTTTGTCTTTTATTAGGAGAGCTTAAAGCATTTATGTGTACCTAATTTTGACAGTATTTATCATTTTGTTTTATGCTTTCTTTGCATGCACTGGTTATTTGCTTTTGTTATTCTTACTACCTTAGTGAGTCTTATAATTCAGGTAATGTGCTTAGCACATAGAAGTAACAATGAACATTTTATTGAATGTTTACACTGTGCCAAGTACTGTGCTCTACAGGATGTGTTTTGTGTTTTTTTTTTTTTCTTCCTATTTATTCCTCACAATTCCACTGTATTTACTAATTTATGGGAATTTTATAAAACAATACTCTTTAGTTATTAGAAACATCAATGAAATAGTATATTTGATTTCTTCTGTATATGCTGATAGGTTACGTAAACTTGTGTACTTCTTTCCCACTTGATTTACTAGAGTTAAGTAGAAGATCCAAAATGTTTTAGTTACTTCTACTTACTTTTAATTACTTCAGATGATTATTTCTGACCTACATTCAGTTGTGTATACCTAACCATATCTTACTGGTTACATTGCTTTCTAGTAGTCTTTTAAGACCTGTTTTCCTCTTGCCTGAATTATTAATTTTTACTTACCTTTCATTGTTGAAGAGCTTATCTTTACCTGAAAACCATGTGGATGGTACCTATCCTAAACTTATGTGTGTGTGACTTGGCCTAACCTTTCCTTTTTGGCCTTTGTCTACTTAAAATTTATGATTACTTTGTCAGTACAGATTCTATTTCTTCTGTTTCATCAAGTTAACTACACTGTTGAGGACCCTGGGCTCCCCAGTACCCTTTATTATTCCATTTCCTCCTTAACCTGATCACTACCCATAAGACATCTCTGATTCCAGGCCTGCACCACCTGCCTGCTCTTTATTGTTATCTGATCACGATGAGTTTGGAACATGGTCCAAGCTAACACACAGGACTTTTAGTGCCTTAATTTGCTATCACACTCCAAGTCCTAGTCAAATTAGAGTGTGAATATAGGCTCAAGTGTTCAAAGCCTCAAAGACTCCAAAGACTATTGGTAGGTGGTTGATCTAAATAAGCCTTTGTAAGCTGTGACTTCCTCATCTACAAAATGAGTAAATCTTATCTATTGGGATATATGAGATAGCAGTATCGATCCCAATGTGTTGTGAAGATACATAAGATAATTTCTGTAAAGTCTTTAGTACAATGCCTAGCCTATAGGAAACAATAAATATAAGCAATTATTGATCATTATTTTAAATAATTTATTATTCTTCCCTATAACTTCATAAAGAAGTGAAAAAAAATTTTTTTTCAAAGGGAGTAATTTTGGGGTAATACTCAGTGGTATAAGACAAAGTATCATTGGACCTTGTTCCCTCATTATGTTTTTTACATTTAAAGTATAACACAACATTCACTGAAAAGAAAAGAATATTACAATAATTAGCTGTGTTTAGAATAGAAAGCTATTTGTTTAAACTGTAGAGACACAGAATTTTTAAGGTGGGTAACTATACTGACTCTGATGACTAAGAATTTTATACATACATACATACATACATATATATATATATATATATATATATATATTTTTTTTTTTTACAGAGAGAAACAGAGCTAAAGAGGGAACACAAGTAGAGGGAGTGAGAGAGAGAGAGAAGCAGGCTTCCCACCAAGCAGAGAGCCCAATGCAGGACTCGAGCCCGGGACTCCAGGATCATGACCTGACCTGAAGGCAGACCTTAACGACGGAGCCACCCAGGCACCCCAGGAATTATATTTTTTATCATATGTTTATATGTCAAATATAGGTTTAAGAACTTAGTAGTATACAAAATTACACTGTGATTTCTGTTAGAATATACTGATATATTTTAAAATTATATCACAAAATTTACCAGATTATTAATCAGTAACCAAGAATCTCCCCAAGTAAAATATTATAAACCATCACAGCAAAATAACTGCTAATCCAGAAAATAGAAAATAAAGGAAACAGTAGATGTATAATAAACATTTGGGAGATATAAACTTTATCCCATGAGTGTTGTAAAGAGCTCATAATTTAAGAATGCCAAAGCCCAAGTGTGTTATGAGGGTCTTTCCTCAAAAGTGACATTAACTGCATATCCCACAGATGCTTATTACGTATTCTATTTATATCAAAGTAGAAAATGTAGTTGAAAATATATAGGTTCGATATATTTAAGGGTGATAATAAAACACAGTTACTCTGGCCTAGCAAAAGTTGTTATTTTTAAACTTTAATTTTTGGTCTCTGTAAAACAGTATTATGGTATTAAATGAAAATGGTTTTCAATCTTTATACTTGACTCTCTTGTGGTTAAGAGTCTTAAGGACTCAAACAAGTACATACTCGGGATGGAACTGTAGAGGCTTTTGCACAAAAATAACCCCTATGTGATGAAATCACAGGACATTCTTATTCTCATACTAAAAATGAAAATGCCAAAAAAAAAAAAAAAGCAACTCTTAGGGATTACCTTGGAAAGTTGGAAATATTATAGTTAATGTTTACTTTGGCTATTAGTCAGTATGCACTGACAGGTCCCTATAGAACTTCATTTTCCCTATAGAACTCATTAATAATTGGCAAAGAAAAGACAATTTGAATTAAAGAGAAACTTTGAAGCGCAATAGGAATAATCTTTCATAAAGTTAATGAAAAACACAGTGTAAATTACTTTTAGAAAATATTATTTTGTAATTATCACTTACATAGAAGCGAACATTTAACTTCAAATTAATTTTGCTTAAACTAAATAATAGGTTGATTGATTTAACATTTTGTAAGAGAAAAACCAGCTACAACTATCCAGGGGATAATGTACTTAAGTACAGTAAATAATAGCATTAATAAGCAAATTATTATATAATATACAGGATCTCATGGGTAGTTATTCCCACATTTCATGATAAATATCAATTTAATTAAAATTAAGATAAGTTAATTTAGAATGACTTTAGTTAATATTAGTACAATTAATATTTTACACTAATTATTAAATCTAATTTTGTTAAATAAATTTATTACCAAATTGCAACGAATATGTTTGTATATGCCGTATCTGTCATATCAGATTTCCACATACTGTCTCTTACAAAAACCAGAACAAAAAGTAATTTTAAAAATAAATAAATTATAAATCTTTCTCTTATAACCATATTATAACACAGATTTTTAAAAAAGATTTATTTATTTTAGAGAGAAGCAAGAGAGAGGCCATATGCGTGCAAGTAGGGGGAGGGGTACAAGGAAAGAGAATCTCAAGTTGACTTCATGTTGAGCACAGAACCCGACTAGGGGGCTCCATCCTAAGACTCTGAAGTCATCAGATTCTTAACCAACTGAACCACCCAGGCGCCCCTATAAAGCAGATTTAAATAAATTTTAAGGTACCATGCAACTGCTAAAGATTGACTAGAATGAGAAACCTGGAATCAATAGTATTATAATTTCATTTTGCTATCACTTTCCTCACATGTAATAAATGCATATTTATAATTTACTTCCCATTCTACACAAATTGTTAATACTGATAACATTTCCCACTGACAGATTCATTACTGATATTTTTATCATATAGTTTTCTACTTCTGTTACAGTATATTGGTATACAAGAAAATATGTTTGAAAATTTAAATGCTGTAAAAATACAGTTGGCATACAAAAGCACATTTTAGATGATGTAGTTACGGATTCTGATGTCATCCTAAAAAAGAATAATTTTTACTAACTGAAAATTGATTATTTTGTAATTGTCCACTTGAGGATGAAGTGCTCAAAATGCAAACTTACTGTTTTTAAGTATTAATATTGAATATAAGCCTAAATTACCAACTTTCTTCCAGCAGGAATGGATAGTAGCATCAGCAATTATTTGGACGAATATTACTTGTATGACATAAAACCAAACAAAATTTTTCAATTCATTTCCATGAGGTACAAACCTACAATATTTTTTTAGTTTAAGGACACAAAATTATTGTGACAAATTGCTGTAATCTGTTTCTATATAAGTTTACTCCTTAACTTTTATACTGTCTTTAGAAGCACTGGTCTAAAAGACAGCTGTTATGTTTCCACTTAAGCAGAAGCTCATATGCTTTGGTAAAGAAAACAAAGAAAGCCAGAGGTGGATAGGTTCATGAGATACATAGTACATCATATTCACAAAGCCATGACATCCTAATTGAGTAATAGTAATTCCATATAATGATTACAAAAGTACTGCCAAACACATCTTGAACATCTTGAATACTTATTATATACTGAGCACTATGATTTTTGCATATTATGACTGAATTCTCATAGGCACCGCACAAAGTAGGTACCATTATTTTTAATCTTCGTTTCACAAATGAAGAAACCAAGGATCAAAGTGGTTACACAGATCTGTTTCATTTCAAAGCCTGTGCTTCTAACTGCTATTTCATATTATACACACATTTTTCTGTGGCCCCCAAAGATTCTAACAGTCATCAATAGGAAATATACAGATGAGTTGTGTAACTGAAGGTAACATAAGGACAAAGGAAAATTCAACCACATGTATTCCACAAATAGAAATGATACAATCAGATTTAGTAAATGGAGTAAACTCCTTGCACTATAGCAGAGCAGAGACCAATTAAGAAAATGAATGACTTCTTCAAAGATTAAAAAAAAAATCTATTTTTTTGGTTAATGCAGAGGAGAATCTATACTAAAATAACTGGATAAACGAGTCAGCTATGGTTACTGAAAGCCCTGGTATTGTTAGTACTGCTGAAAAATAAAGTTGCAAGGATTAAGAGTGATTATGCCATGGATCACGGAATTTTATTGGGAAGGTGCTGGTGGGATGTCAAAAAGGGGATATGAATCATTATGACAAAGAGAAAGCTGATGGAAACTAATGTATGAAAAGGAAACTGGAACACAACCGAAGTCCATGCCACCACCACTGCAATGTAAAGCACCAGCTCAAAGAGGTAATAAATAAAGTACTTCAAAGAAATGATAAATATGTCCAACATTAATTTCTTTCCTCAATATTTAAGACCAATATCTAAAGTTTAGTAAACCATTTCTGAGGGTGTAAAATGGGCTTTTGTATTTGAATAAATTATTTCTTTGAGTGCACAATGGCGAGGAATAGAGAATTTATCTCCTGACCTTGCCAATAGCTGTTTTAAAGTTTTATATCTATAATCACAAACACATTGGTCAGACTTTTGAGTGTAAATGATGATTCACTAATAACTTACAGTACTGCCCAGTACCCATGTTACCCACAACTTCCTCATTTCCAGTGGGAATGATGGAGCTGCTCTCAATGATGAAGTCAAGCTTAAGTCACAGAAATGAAAATAAGCATCACTAAAACTCAAAAGCAAGCATCTTTAATCACAGTTTAGGGCTTCCAACGAAGAGAGAAACCAGAGTTATATTTAGGGAAAGACTCCATCACATGAGAACATAAAGAAAACACTCACTGATATTCTTTTGGGCTAAATAAACAGCCTCTGCTCCGGTCTGAAATGTTTAACTTGTTTGAAATTCTCTGTAATTCAAATAATGAATTCATATTTACTGAGCATCTATTATATATATCTTAATAATATCTTCTCAATTTTCCATGTTCTACCTGAGGGATGAAATTGCAGAAAATATCTACTAAGGAACTGCCCACACTAGCTATAAATGTTCTATTGTTTCAATATAAAGGATCCTTTTAATATCTGTTGCACTACACAACTGATTCATATTTATTAAAACTGCAATCTTTCTAATTTTCCTACCCATCCTATTAAGCCACTGAATAAATACACATTACAAGCATACACCCATATCTGAGGAGTGACTGGCTCCCTATTCTTCTGCTATAGTATGTTACAGAAGTTACATGGCTGAAGATGATTACTGTATTATGTTCCACTGTGAGGAACATTTACCTTACTTTTAGAAATGCACTTCCCAATAAAATGGAAAACACATGAATATCCTTTAAGTTTGTTTAGGTTTGGGGCTGGTTTCATGTGTGTATGACCTGTGTGATCCTGCACTTCTTAGAATGCTTGACTTAATGATATGCTGTTGTCATCTTGAAATTCTTGCTAATTATTTTTACAGAGGACATTCATTCTTATTTCACACTGGGCTCTGCAGATTATGGAGCCAATCTTGCCTGAATCTGAATTATGGCTTCACTATTTAATGTGTTGAAACATAGTGTTAGCCTTAGTTTCTTCCCCTGTACAACACTCAATTAACAGGATTGGTGTTAGTATTAGATGAAATACCATATGTGAAAGTAGTAAAACAGAGCCTGGCACAGAAGACACAAAAGACAAATGAAATAAAATGAAGCTGGAATAGTTCTGGTCTTACTTCTATGGATCTGAGACATATAGAAACTACAAGTCATAATTAGATGTAGCTGAAACTTAAAGTTTAGTACTTACAACCCATATATCTGTGGTGCGATTTCTAGTCTGTTCAAGTGCATATAAAGCTCAATATCATGCTTCTTCAGTAAATGATCCTGGATCTGGTTGACTTTCGTAACA
Organism: Spilogale gracilis; assembly: GCA_004023965.1. Classification (NCBI taxonomy): domain Eukaryota; kingdom Metazoa; phylum Chordata; class Mammalia; order Carnivora; family Mephitidae; genus Spilogale; species Spilogale gracilis. The sequence continues at coordinate 106,324 of PITA01003093.1, read as the reverse complement.
ATAGCAATTGTTGGCCCCAAATCCTGTGGTCTAGCAAAGGGGATGGGAGTCATCAGTGTTTCTTTCCCCTAAAAAGAGAAAATAATGGAGCATATGTTATCAATATGAAATGAATAAATACATGGACCTCATTCTTGAATGTATTTATCAATGGGAGCTTTAAAAAGAACCAATAACGACTTTAATCATCTCATGACAAATGCTTAAATTGTGGAATCATATGCTGATCGTCACACAGATGATTGTGCTCATAAAATAAAGGCCAGGAAATGCCTTCTAAAATATTTCCTACCTTTATTCCCTTGACCAGTTTCTCTGGTGACATTGAGTATTTCAAGATACTTTCTCTAGAGGTAGTGGGAACTGCTAGTCTACTTGTCTATAGTTCGTATGTCTAATCAGCCATAGGACCTAAATGGAATATGATGACAAAATATTTCCTGTGACATAAAACCTAAAAATGAAAAAGAGTAAGTGAAAACTGTTTTACTTTGAGCTCCCAAAACTATATAAAAAAAAAGGCAGGAAATAAAGGAAACAAGTATTAGAAAAGAGGGTATTTTCTAGCTGTCCTTTGATCAATTTAAATAAGTGAGTAGGAAGATTTTTTTTAAAGTCTCCAGACCAAAAGTACTGCTGAATTAAAAACAAAACAAAACAAAACCTACATAGGCCAACCACAACTTTACTTCCCCTCCTTCCAAATCCTGCATTAAGAAAGGTATATCTGCACTGCTTGTAATGCTTTTATATAAATACTTCAGTCACCCTCTTTATTTTTTTAAAGATTTTATTTATATATTTGACAGACAGAGAGAGATCACAAGTAAGCAGAGAGGCAGACAGAGAGAGAGGAGGAAGCAGGCTCCCCGCTGAGCAGAGAGCCTGATGCTGGCCTCGATCCCAGGACCCTGAGATCATGACCTGAGCCGAAGGCAGAGGCTTTAACCCACTGAGCCACCCAGGTGCCCTCAATCACCCTCCTGAGTCTGATGATTTCCCCTAAATATTATGGCTAACCTTTTTTCCCCCCAAGATTTTATTTTTTTACTTGTCAGAGAGAGAGAGAGAAAGAGGGAGAGACCGAGTACAAGCAGGGGTAGCAACAGGAAGAGAGAAGCAGGCTCTCCACTGAGCAAGGAGCCCAACCAGGGACTCCATCCCAGGACCCCAAGATCATGACCTGAGCTAAAGGCAGATATACTTAACTGACTGAGATGCCCAGGTGTCCCTATGTCTAACCTTTCTTATGTTGAGTCCTCAATTTCTACCTCTCTGCCATCTTGAGATTTATAGCATCATTCTCTTATGAATGCCTGTCACTCTCTCACTCTACTTCTCTAGCTCAAATTTTTGTTTCTGCTTTGCAAATGCTGCTTTTTCCTACAGGTCTGGTCCTAGTTTCATTCTCTACTTGCATGTGATTCCCTGAGTGAATTTTTTTCACCCATTTTCCAAAGACTTCCAAATCTGTATTCATAATCTAGAACCTTCTTGGGTTCTCCAATATATTCATATGCTGGCAAGGAATCTTGGGTTACAAGAGTCTCTAATTCAGCAGGCCCACTACTGAGCTTATCATCTTCTGCTCAAAAACATGTTCATCCTTTCCCCATGCCTACCTTAACCTATTTTCCAATAAGAACATCCACTTTGCCAATTTTAGCTCCTCAGAACCACTCAGTAGACTCTTACTATGTCTTGTCTCCTACAGCTCTACTGTTATAATCTGATTTGGGGTCCCAATCATTTCTTTCCTCCTAACTGGTCTCACTGTCCTTAATTCAGTCTGCTTTTAAATCTAGCTTCCAAAATGCCTGGTAAATCATCTAAAATAGATATACAATTATGTTCAGTTGCCTGCCTTAAAACTTTTAAAAGCTCCCTCAGGAAAAACAAAAACAAAAACAAAAGACAAATTCTTGAGCCAGGTCTATAAGGCATTTCATTATCTGGTCAGTCTCTATTCTCACTGTGCTTTCAGAGATCCTGGGGATGCCATTCTTTTTTTTTCCTTTTTTAAAGATTTTATTTATTTATTTGACAAGGAGAAACACAGCCAGAGAGGGAACACAAGCAGGGGCAGTGAGAGAGGGAGAAGCAGGTTTACTGCTGAGCAGGGAGTCCGATGCGGGGCTTGATCCTGGGTCTCCTGGATCATGACCTGAGCCGAAGGCAGTCACTTAACCAACTGAGCCACCCAGGCACGCCTGAGGCTGCCATTCTTTAACCTGAAATATCCCCTCCCCAGTGTTTCCACAGAGGAGCTCCCCAGTGTTCTTAAAGATTTGGTTCAAGTGTTAGGTCCTATATCATTATGTTCTTCTCTACCACTATCTATTCTACTTCTCTGGTTCCTAAACCATGAGATCTCCAAAAGGAACATCATCTTATTATCACTGGACCACATTCAGGGGCCCAAAATAAAGAAGGCATGGCTCTTGCCCTTGTAGTCTGGAGGGGAAAACAATGCAGAAAAGAACGCAGAAATCCACATAAAAGCGGTGACTAATCAGGCTGGCAGAAAGAGGAGAGGAGGGGCATGTGTTAGCATTAGGAAAAATTTCCTGAAAGAGGTTCCATCTGTCTTTCCAGGATCGTATCAAGCCTTAAAAAGAAATGTAGTCCTTAGTACTTCCTATAGTGTCTACACCAGCATCTTTAGGTCTGTGGGGTGTAAGACCACACTGATTTTTATGGTTTAATTAGTTTCTGCCAATTTGTATAGACAGGAGAAAAAGATACCTCTATGTTGTGATCATTTATTATAAAAATAGTAAAACCAGAATACCATTTTCTGATTTTATAATATCAAGTATTCTCTTCAAATGACAGGATGCTATAATTTAAAAAAATTTTAATTCTTGCTCAAATTTTTTTCCTATAGATATTAAACTGAAATAATTTGGGAGGTTCACATTAATTGTAACACCATTCACAATCAAGAAATAGTGTTTACTCTGAAGCCAACTTTCCTTTAAAAATAAACAACTCAACTTTTTGCTTATTTTAGTCATGTAGTTTTTCTTTACTGAGAACTTTATGTGGCTGAATACCATACTCTGGGATGAAGACACTGAGTTTAGGCAGGGTTTCCAACAACCACGAGGGAAACAGATAACTATACCTATTCATCTACTAAGGGTCTTGAATAAAAAACACTTCTGTAGAGATACAAACACTGGCTTTGGAGAGAACTAATCCTTAATTAACCTGTTAAAAAGGTTTAATTTAATGAAATCATGTAATTCATTTCCAGGTTGAAGAGACTGAGTTGTTACTAAATCAACAGCCTATGTGGTCCATTTATCAAATACTGAATAGAGACTTATGCGTAGCTTAAGAACTACAGACTTGCATAAACTGTAGTTTGAAAAGATTTCCCCTGTGCTCAGAATACCTACAACAACATTTCTTAAATTTAAGACACTCAAAAGTAAGGCTCATGATCACTTAAATGGTAAACAGCTTATCTAACATTGAAACCAAAAGAGAAAATTTTAGAGTTAATATAAGATATTCCTTATCTTCAGGATCTATCATCACAAAAATGCTATTTGTATATAACAAATATAATCATGTGGGATGCCTACAAGTACCAATAAAACTAGCAATCTAACCATTTATTAAGTGGTACTCAAAATGTGCACTACAGGTAGTGCCAATCCACAAACTGTTATAAGGATTCAGCAAGATAATTCTACACCATTATGTAAAGCAACATACTGCTTTCTTCATCAAGAAAGTCTTATTTATTATAGAAAGGATGTCTGCTGACCTAGGCAGCATGCAGAGTGATAGAACTGAAATGTCAAGGGAACTAGAAGAACTGAAAGAGAGAGAGTAGTATATTCATTTCTCAAACTTCTTTAAAAAAGGTGACAGAATCAAGACAGAATAAAAAGGAAAAGATGAAAGAGGGATTCATTAGATATGTGTTTTAGAAATACATTATTCACTGATATATGCAAGTAATATAAATTTTCAGAGGTCAAATCTATGTCTTTTTTCTTGATAAAACAAATAAATATCCTTTTTTTGTGTTGTCTTATCCATTTTCATGAACTCAACTCAGTGGTATCAACATGAATGGATAAAACTGAGAAGTGGTAATGCTCATATCTTCAACATTCACTTTTGTAGATACCTGAATCAGTTATAAAATACAAAATGACCACTGCATAAAAAGAACATGATGTTTTTATTTAAATGTATTCAAATACTTTTTGCTCAAAATTTTGATTTTCACATGCCTATGACTTCATCAAATCTCCTGCCAAGAACAAATATAAAGTAATTGTTCTAAAACATGGTAGAGTTCATCAAATATGCTTACGTTTCACCTCTAAAAACCCTTACAGCATGTAATATGTTGATATATTACTAAAGAAAGACTGAAGATCAGCAAATTTTCTCTGTGAAGGCCAGACAGTAAATATTTTAGGTTTTATAGGTCATACAGTCTGTGTTGCAACTACTCAACTTTCTAATGAGCCATCATAATGAGCAAGCAGTGACAGACAATAAGGAAACAAATAGGCATGGCTATGTCCCAATAAAACTTTTTTTATGAACATGGAATTTGAATTCCATATAATTTTCATATGCCACAAAATATTATTCTTCTTTTGATAGTTTTTCAGTCATTTAATAATGTAAAAGCCATGCTTAACTCCCAAGCTGTATAAAAACAGATGGCAGGCCAAATTGGCCTGCAGGCGGTAGTCTGCCCTGATCTAGACCAAAGGCATAAAAAACATTAGTTATCCATTTCATTTTTTAAGAGATCGAATAAAGTAACAGAATAATACATGGTTTCTAAGCAGAATACAATAAATTATATCAATATAAAATAAATTAACCACATAAATATACCAAAAACTCTTAATGACATTCCTTGCCAGAATAACTGGGGATTTTTCTAATATTGGGTAATAATAATGAGAACACCATAATGATCTCTAAGTTAGCATATATGTTTGTTTAAAATGTCAGTTAACTCAGCAATTCTACTCCTAGAAAAATGCCAAGAGCACTGAAAACATATGTATACACAAAGTTTCTACACCCATGTTCACAACAACATTATTATTAATAACCAGTGAAAGAACCCAAATGTCCACCAACTGATGTATGGACAAACAAAATGTGGTATATCCACATGGTGAAATATTATTTGGTCGTGAAAAGGAGTGAGGTACCGATGTATGCTACAATAGGACTGAACACTAAAAACATTATGCTAAGTGAAAGAAGTCAATCACAGAAGACCACATACTATATAGTTCCATTCGCAGGAAATGTCCAGAATAGGCAAGTTCATAGAAAGTGGAAGTACATTAGTGATGCCAGAGATTGCGGGAAATGGAGGGAATGCAGAGTGACAGCTAATGGATATGGGATTTCCTTTTGGGGTGATGAAAATATTATGAAAATAGTTTTGAATGAGATAACAGGGACATCTGCATAATTTTGTGAATAGACTAAAAACTACTAAATTATAAGCTTTAAAGGTGTATGTTATGGCATATTGGTTATAATACATAATAAAAATTACAGTTAAAAAGAGTAAGAGAGGGGCGCCTGGGTAGCTCAGTCGTTAAGCATCTGCCTTTGGCTCAGGTCATGATCCCGGAATCCCAGGATTGAGCCCTGCATGGGCTTCCCTGCTCGGCAGGAAGCCTGATTCTCTCTCCCTCATCCACCCTGCTTGTGTTCTCTCTCTAGCTGTGTCTCTCTCTGTCACATAAATAAATAAAATGTCAAAAAAAAAAAAAAAGGAAAAAGATGATGCGGTCCATATACAGAATGGAATATTACTTAGCCATGAGAAAGGATGAATACCCAACTTCTGCATCAACATGTATGGAATTGGAAGAGATAATGCAAATCATCTTTAAAAAAAAGAGTAAGAGAGACTAAATGATAAATGATGGTACTGAAGCTAATGTGTAAATTCAATAGTGATGTATTAATAAAAGTAAGACAGCCTATATCACACAGTTTGTCTATGCACTTCAGTAACAAAATGTCTATCAACTCACTCATGTAATAACAGATCAATGTACTTATTCAAAATTTGTAATAATTTTTCAAGTAAGAAGCTCTGTTGCATAGGTAATATACATATTAAATAAAATTCCTCTTTACATGAAATCTTTTATTTTTAATATCTGCCAATATTATTAGCAATATGGTTTAGATCCAATTCAGTCTTATTTTAAATTTTTGGGTTTTTTGATAGTTTAGTAATGGCTTTGATTCCGATTAGATTGTTCCTACTTACTGAAATATTTGTTCCCTCAAATATATTGAAAAGAGTTGTACTATAACACTTACCTTTTGACCATCATGCTCAAAAGTAGAAAACCAAGGTTCAGCAGTTTCCATAAGTTGGGAGAACATCGCACTAAAAATTAAGGAAGTGCTAATGTTAAACCCTCATTGAAGTAGAGATGGTATAAAAATGAAAATAATAGGAAGTTTTTTGTACTTACTAGGCATCATGTTCCAGATACTCGGGGTTCAAAAGAGTTTTCATTTCCTCACTTAAAAAAGCAATACAAATAATTAAAATGTATAATTTTTAGTTGAAGGGGATACAGAAGTTGCCTTATTCTGTATTCATAAGCCAACTTTCATATAGTGTGCAAATGAAAATAAAACATCCTTTCTAAATAAAAAAAGCAATTTCATTAACAAATGAAATCTTTCTTTCTATAAAGATCAAAAACAAATTAGGTGCCTCCTTGTCTGTACCACAATGAAGTAACTATCTAATTACTCCAAATAACCACTACAAAATGTAATAATATATTCCTTGAATGTGCCTGATCTAGAATAAATTGATTACTCCACAATCTATCACTTGTTTTCCAAAACAAAACAAAACATTTACTTACTGATCAAATATATCCTATCGGAGCATTATTTTCTTTCAATGGCTTCTATTTTTATTATATTTTAACAGCCATTAATTAGAGACAATACCTCCTTCAAATCTATTTTAGTGCTGCTTTTACCTTTCAATGGCTTGAAACTGCTAAAACAGCATGTCCAACTTATTTAAAAGCAATTTTCAATCATCTATACTTTCTTGTTAAGTATATTGTACATACATGCTTTTAAAAAGATAAAACTGTCATAAAAACAGGATCCCAAGACTAATTTCATCCTTACCATGCTTTAGAATAACTGAAGAAAAGGTAATTAAGATATGGTTATATGCGCAAACTCAGTATAATTAGAGAAACTCAAGAGAAATTAGAAAATACTAATCTATAATACAGTAAACAAAGGTTAACAAAGGCTCTAATTTATGCTCAGTAAAATGGATGCTATATTTGAATAATAATTGTAGATATAAATACATAAAATGTTATGTATCAATTTTTTATGTTCTATACCTAAGAGGATTAACCTATGGAATACTTTTGACAAGGTTTTATCACCTCACAGTCTCTAGTGCCAAGACACTGTCTGACTGCCTCTCTGGGCCCTCAGTTACTGCATCTAAAGTAGAAAATAAATTCTAACAATTAGCTGAAGTTAAATACAATTACTAAAGTTACTTGCTGTAAAGAATAAATTAATATATCTCAAAAACATGACCAGTCATTTTTTTGTTTAGTTACAGACAGGTGTTCTTTGGGGTACTGATCTCCTATTCATGACCTGAACTCAGTGAAACCTGGTGGGGAGAAAAGATCTCACAGACAAGTTTCCCATACAGCCTATAGTGAAAGAATGGGTCATTAGAGGATGGTATATATGAATATTATCAATCAAATGATGGCACCATCATAACAAAAATTTCCTCTTCTTGATCCATTAGCTATATGTCTTTCTTTGGCACAGATCTAAGATTTTCAAAGACATTTATGATTCCAAATTTGTCTAATAGTTGAATCAGGACTACAACTTTTAAGTGGAATTAACAATCAGCCATATGAAACACAACAAATGTTTACAATTTACAAAAGTACCTTCAATGTAAAAGATTCTGAGGTTAAAATGATTACATCAAGGTTGAAAAACCAGAAGAAACTCAAATAAAAACTTGCCTTGGTTGGGCAGACTCACTGGCATGAAGAAAAGCTTGGTGGTCACAATGGAGGATAAAGACTATAGGTGCTAACAGCTCATGCATTCCCTGAAACATAAGAGCAAGAGAAATGAGAGGAGAAGGATGCTAGGGTCCACCAGTGGACAGAATAGGCTCAGTTAAATGCTTCTTCAACTGATTCTCACCACCAACATTTCCATATTTCATTGAAATGCATAAAATGAAAAGCTACAAAATGAGATTTTATTTACTTTCAGAATTTGATTCCAATTCAACCACAGCACAAATTCTTCTTTAAAGCATGGAGAGCAGTTCTCTTTTAAATGACACAACAAACAATAAATTGGCATGGTAGACAACCTTGCACCTGTCAGTTGCTTCACGATCTGTACTCATAAATATGAATTTCATTTATGCAAATTATAATCATGAGCTACAGTGTAAAGATCTGCAGTAAGAAGGGCAACTAAGAACTGTAGACCTAAGGAAATTACATCCAATGTTTTCATTATATAATGGCTCAAAATTAGGATGTCTGTAGATTTAGGAAGAGCTGAAGTCAGCTAGCTAGACATGTTGGATAATAAAATAAACAATCTTTGGCAGGTATAACAGCAAACAAAGTTTTCAAAGTATGATTTTCAACATGTTTAATCTTAAAACTACCATAATTTTTTTTCTCTCTACTTCAACTATAAGGTTACTGTTCAATTTATTTAGTGAATTCACCAACTGCATTTTCTTTTTCCTTATATTGGTGCTCACCTGTGGATTACATGAATATGCACAAAAACAAAAAAGTATATTGGTTACTAAGGTGCCTCTAAAAGAACATTATAAAAATTCATTATTCATCCATTATTGTAGAGAATAAGGTGTTCCACATTAGTAATCTGCCTTGTTAAGGGAAAAATAAGATTTTCCCCCCTTAGGCATCAGAAAACATGTTTTAGCAAGTTAAAAATAGATCACAATCTTTTCTTCCTCTTTAACTAAATTATATTTTTCTTTTGCTTAATAACTATGGGTGAGCTTTTATTTTAAACAATACCACCTTAATAAGGAAATAAAAATAAAATATGGAAGCAAAAAAGTGAGAGTTTCACTGGTGGAAGTAGTGACTTCCCATAATGGAAGGGTAGTCACACAACCTTATCTACATTCTAGAAGTACTATGCCATTCTTAAAAGGTAGTGATCATTGCAAAATAATATGAAAGTAAATTCTATCAGAGTTCATTTGTAAGTTATTTGAATCAGGACTTACGGACATTTGTACAAAGTGATTTGTGACACACCAACAACTTTCTGGCGATTTAAGACAAAATACCACACATGACTACAATCTTTTTAAGTAACCATTTCCTTACTAAACAAACCTTGAGAGGACTATTTGACCATCCCTCAGAGGAACATATTAGATAGATATCACACACACACACACACACACACACACACACAAATGGAATTAAGTGCTACGTTTGCTTTAAAATCATCTTGAGGTGTTTATTCTCCTGGTATAATCTCAAATTATTCCAAAAACCAAGTGCCATAATTTAATCATCAAAGTCATAGCAACTTGCTGTGAGAATTACTGCAGATACAGAAAAGAAAAAAAAAATGGCAAGGAGAAAGGAACAAATGGAAGGAAGGATGGAAAGACTGACCAAAGGAAAGAAAAATCAAAAACTATGGTAGATATCTTTACGGTAATCGTTTTGCCCGTTTCTATGATTTCCTTAGGATAAGGTCCCTCGAAGCAAAATTTCTGGGTCAATGAGTAAAGAAATTTGTGAAAGTTTCTGATATATATAATTAAGTTGCCCTTCAGAAAGAATTCCCTCACTTTAAGGCATAAAAATTGCCACTTCACACATCATAACTTGTAGTGTTTTATTTTGCTTTTGTTTTTTTAAATCCTGTAAAACTTTACAGTCAAATGGTTGTTTCCCTTATAAATGCTAGTGAGACTGATGAAAATTTATTGCCCATTATTATTTAACGAAATACCCATTCTCTCCTAATAAAGTGTTTCCTCTTTCCTGATAATTTGTGACATTCTTCACCAATTCAGGATATTAACCTATAGTCATTTTTATTACACCTTCCCACGTTTATCATTTGTTTTTTAATTGTGATGGTATCTATGCCATCATTAAGCTCTATACTTTAAAACTATCGGATCAATATATCATCATCTTTCATGGCTTCTTGTTTTATTTTCATGCCTAAGAGGGACTTCCTTATATGGAGATTAGGTGTGTACATAGTTTTCTTTATACAGCTAATTCTCTACTGATCTGGTATTTAGTTTTGTCCTGAAGAATAAACTTGTATTTTTCTCAGCAAAAGAGTTCAAAACTAATTATTGAAGAACCCATCTCCTTCCAAGAGTTTTGAGATGTTGTCTTTACCATACATGGAATAGATAGTGCTTGTTTTTTCTTGGCTTTTATTGGTATTCCACTGGTTTGTATATTCTCTCTAGATTCTGCATTTGCTCACACATCATTCACCTTCAAGTTCCTATGTGAAAAATTATTAACTACCTACAATAATGCAGAGAACACAAAAGTGAATGAAGTGGGCAAGTCTCTAACCATTACGGAGCTTGCAGTCTACAGAGCAAGACACACAATAATAAAATGAGCACAGAAGTGACTCTACAATTAGAAACTATGGTAAGTGATATCTGTGTGTAGATAAAAAATCCAGCTCCTACTACAGGCTCAGCACATAGAAGATATTCACTGCATGATGACTGACTGATTAAATATCTACCTCTCCATATAGCAATGTGCTAAATGCTGAACTACAATAAGAAAAATGAAACAGAATAACATTAAATATTTCAAATCAAAATAAATAAGGGTTCTCTTCATATAATGGAAATTAAAAGTCCCCTGAATATCATTAAGACAACCTTTTACAAATTCATTGTTGGCTTCCAAGTAAACTGGAGACATTTTCTCAATTAGACTTGGAAGAGATTGTGTTAGTTTTACTCTTAATTCTAGACTAGTAAAGCCTGATTAATAATTACAAGCGGCAAGTGTATGAACATCTTTACAGGAAAAGAGAACTATTTAGAAAGAATGATCATAAATTCAAATGCTATAAATTCGACAAAGCAAAATAAAGCATAATAGATTGCCAGTATACTTATTGGTTCCCTAAATGTGTATTTGCTTGCATCTATACCATGAGCATTTCTGCTTGCTTAAAGCCTTTATCCCTGCTGGATTGTTAGTAGTCACTGCACTCCAAACTCATGCCAGTTGAAAATAAAGGTAACGAAGTTTTCTTTATCAACAGCCTGTAGGCTCACAAAATTGAACCTGTTCTTTTATCTGCCTGTGTTCATTTAGCCCACCAAGCAGTCTTTATTAAAGCTGAGGCATCAGGCAGTCAAAGTTCATTAATACCATTTATATAATCTCTGCAGTTTCAATTAACTCAGCAAGACATTCTACTACATGATAACAGTCTCATTAATTCAATAAAATCCCATAACTATTAACAATATGGTCGATGTTAAACGGGGTGTCACCTAGTACAAAATAATAGCTTTAACAGCTTGTGATGAAACTCAAGGTTTTTTTCTTAAATTTGATCTGGCTAAATACTCAGTCCTTCTTTAGCAAGGTATATTTCTATGTAAAGAATCTATAGGATTTTAAACATGTAGAAGGAGTAATTAAGCCTTATTAAGGGACTCCCCATAGTAAGTTAATAATTCTTTCTTATTCAGTAATTGACTGACTTTGTCTAAATTATCAAGCATCTGACCTTTCCTATTCTTGTCTAGTCTTCCTTACAAATGCAGTGGCCCGCATATATAACAAATGTTTAAATGCAGTTATTATGTTCTTGTTCCTTTTCTGTGGAATTTGTTTCCATTATTATAACATTTCCTTAATCGACTTTTTTTTTCTCTAAAGAAAAATGGGAAACAAATGTATAACTTAGGATAATTTTATTCTGATTTGGTTCGTTACCATCAAATCTTATACTGTGAGATACTTTCAAATATTGGAAAGAAGAAAGGACACAACGAAGACATAAGCTTGATTACAGAAGCCAACACAATGAGGAGAGAACAGAAAAACAGAAAGGAGTTTGAACTACTGAACTAACTAATGCTGCAGAACCATTTTGCCCCTAGACTTGCAGTGTGTTAATAACACTGCTTCTAGTTTAAGTCATTCTGAATGGGATTTTCTGTTATTTGCTTCCAAAAAGTCCTATACTGATATTTATTTTCTCCCAGTCTTCTTTTTGGTACCTTTGTTTTTGGTCACTGAACTTTGTATTTGACTTCTGGAGAGTCTATCTTACTTAAAAAGGTCTTTCCAACCTTGCGATTATAAACAATTCTCTAAAATTTTTTCCAGTATTTCGTTTAAAAATTTTAGTTTTCATTTTTATATGCCACCTGGAATTTATTCTCCAATAAAGGTACAATTTAATCTTTTTTCTAGAGGGAGAGTCAAACATGGCAAGTCAATATCCTTTTTCCATTAAAGGAAAATATCCTATCTTATCATATTAAGAATTCATCTATAACTGGGCCTGGTCTTAGTTTGTTCCACTGATCCATGTTGGTTCCCACACTAATGTCGTATTAGCTCGATCACAGAATGTTTACAGAAGTTTTCATATCTCCCTTCGCCATTCTCCCCTTCCCCTACATTCTGTAGCAACTGTAATGTATTTAATGACAATAATAGTAATAACCACCATAAAATACCAACAAGAACTCTTAAGTGCTCACTATGCACGTTTTTTTTCACTGTGTTTTTAATTCTACAAAGTCAATACTATTATTGCCCTCATCTCACTGACAATAAAACTAAGATTTAGAAAATTTAAGTAAGTAAATTGTCTAGGATTATGTAGCTAGTAAATGCTTGAGTTAAGATTTAAATAAGATTTAGGCCCAGACCCAGTGCTCTTAACCCCTAAGCTATATTATCGCCATTAAAATTATGGTAAAGCTTTTTGGCACTAAATTTAAAATGACTATGCCCAGTTTTGTTTGTTTGTTTTTTTAAAGATTTTATTTATTTATTTGACAGAGAGAGATCAGAAGTAGGCAGAGAGGCAGGCAGAGAGAGAGGAGGAAGCAGGCTCCCCGCCGAGCCTGGTGCTGGCCTCGATCCCAGGACCCTGAGCTGAAGGCAGAGGCTCTAACCCACTGAGCCACCCAGCGCCCAAGACTATGCCCAGTTTTTAAAAAGTACATCTCTCTCTTAGTTTATCACTGGAATGATAATACATTTATATGTTAATTTGGGAAGAAATAATATTTTTATTTAATGCCCTCCCATCTACAAACATACTATCACTTTTCTATTTATTCAACTCTTGCTTTATGTCCTTTAATAACATTTATAGTTTTTTGCACATATCTTTTGCACCCATACTGTTGTATTTATTTCAAGGCATTTTAAAGTTTTGGCTGCAATTATGAAAGGAATATATTTTTTCCATTTTCCACTCTAAAAGGTGATTATTACCATGTAATTAATATGAAGGCATATTACTAATATTAAAGTAGGATAAAATTAGTTCCCTCAGGTATTCTATGTATATAGTAACAAATACATTATTTAGGACAACTGGAATATGACTTGGTTTATTATCTTTATTTTTTTAATTTTATTTTATTTAAATTCAATTAATTAACATATAGTATAGTACTAGTTTCAGAGGTAGACTTCAGTGATTCTTTAAACTGATCAAGTATATTTCAAATTGAATACATTGATCTAGGGGTACCTGGGTGGCTCAGTCAGAAGTGTGACTCTTGATCCTAGGGCTGTGAGTTGGAGCCCCATGCTGAGTGTACAGATTACTTAAATGAACTTTAAAAAAAATATAAATAATAAGCACTGCTCCAGCCAAACAGGTGTTTTCTGTTATATTACATTGAGATTAGATGGTTATCAGTTGGACATGCAATCATTGTAACTTCTGATTGTTAGAGAATTTATCAATTTGATTTAAATTCCCACTTACTAAACATTTTGAGAAATACAAAAAAAGAGAAATACATAAAAATATCCAAATTCTGTATTTTTATTGGAATACCATAAACTTAAGTAGAAACCTAGATACTTCTTTATATATTAAATAATTTACATGTCAATGAGAGCAAAACATAACCCACAATCTTAATCTTCTTTCCTTTAATAAGGGGATGAATATCTGGATAACAAAGAATCTCACAAATTTCAAAAAATTTAGAGGAACTTTCTGAAGTTATATTACCAGTAAATCTTAAAAGAGTAGAAGGACACTTGATTATTTTTTTATACAGCATGTCACATATTTATAAATGCTGTATTTAGAAACAATATTTATACATACAACTCTGAAAAGTTTTATTACTAGATTGGCTTCAAAGATGCTGTTTATAAACAAACTCCCAAAAGTTGAAAGAAAAGATTGAACGCCTTATAGAAGACAATTTGGTGGAATGTCTTATAATAAGGAAGAAGCATATGTGCTTCAATGAGCTTACTTTTCCCACCATGCAGCTGACAAGCAGCTCTTTGATTGCTTTACTATTACCATACAACTTTGGATACAATAAAGGCTACATTATTGCTCTATCATTTGTCAAGCTGTATAGAAAATTTTGAGTCAATGGATGCCACCTGTACGATATTTTCATTACCTGTTTATAAAGCAACTGCTCGTTTTCTCTAGCATAACAGAAAAGAACATCTGTAAGAATCTTTCTCACATTTTCTTGCTGGAAAAACTGCATTTCAGGAAACCTGAAGAAAAAAAAAAACACAGGATTAAAACTGACTAGCAGAATTCTAAGAATTATCCTCACACTCTCATGTTTAAGAAGTGTCAAAGGCTACTTTTAGGTGTTAGTACAAGTGTGTATTTGCCATGCAACTAGCCACTGGTGACACTGATAGGTTAAAGAAAAAAGGGTGAGAAAAGGGAAATCATTCTATTACAGAGGGAAATGATACCTTTCGACACCTAAATATTTCAAATGTTTCCATATGTTTAAAGTCCTTACATAGTGGATAGGACAGTTCTTTTTTTTTAGAGATAGCTCCTGAATAAGCCTTCTCATTTATTTATTTACAAAGTAATAAGGTAATAAGAGAATTTCCAGTTCTGGTAATGGCAGAATAGCTTGAATTGGAGACACCCTCTTACTGATGACAACCATAAATTTTGGACGGATGGACGGACAGAAGAAAAGAAAAAGAAAGAAAGAAAGAAAGAAAGAAAGAAAGAGAGAGAGAGAGGGGGGGGGAGGGAGGGAGAGAGAGAGAGAAAAGGAAAGAAAGAAAGAAAGAAAGAAAGAAAGAAAGAAAGAAAAGAAAAGAAAAGAAAGAAGGAAAGGAAAGAAAGGAAAGAAAGGAAAGGGAAGAAAGAAAGAAAGAAAGAAAGAAAGAAAGAAAGAAAGAAAGAAAGAAAGAAAAAAGAAAAAAGAAAAGAAAAGAAAAGAAAAAGAAAAGAAAAGGAAAGGAAAAGTCAGTCACTTGGAAGACCTGCAGATAACCCAAAAGCTGGCAGTTGTTGAAGGAGATAAATACCTTGAAAGAAGAGATGTCAATTAGGTTAAGAGTCACATTTATCCAACTCCCCCGCCCCAAGGGCTGGGCACTTCCTACTTTGCATGAGAATAAGGAATAGAGCTCAGACTCACAGACTGAGGATTTGGAGGCTGGATTTTGGGTAGCCAGTGCAGCTGAGAATTAAGGAAATATATCCTGGAAAGGAGGTAGCGATGGAAAAAAGAGCACATACCTGTCTTAAGCAAAATGATCACAGCCTATATATTTAGGGAGGATTGCTTTGTTTTAGTCCATTTGGTTTTTTAGGACTAGAATGTAATTTTGGATGCACCAGCTTTTTGAAGAAATCATTATCTTTTTTTTTTAATGCCAGTATCAGGATTTAAATTATTATACATGACCACACTGTTAGTTTTGTCTGATTAAAATGTAGACTTCAAATGGAACAAGTTAGTATTACTTAAATGCTCTCCAGATCAAAAATTCTACCAGGTCCTTTGAGGTAATGTGAAATAGAAAAAGAGTACAATATCCACTTGAAAGGAGATGACATAGTTGTTGTAGTTTCAGTTTTTTTTTTTTAAGATTTCATTTATTTATTGACAAAGAGATAAAGCCAGAGAGCACAAGGTGGGGAGTGGCAGAGGGAGAGGGAGAAGGAGGCATCCCCCCTGAGCAATGAGCCCAACTTGGGGCTCTATCCCTGGACCCTGAGATCATGACTGGAGCTGAAGGCAGACACTTAACTGACTGAGCTACTCAGGTGCCCCTACATAGTTGTTTCTAACGAAAGAATATATAGTTGAAGCAATCCAAAGAACAAATACACAGCAACCTAACACACAATGAGTACATAGGAAAGAACGAATGTCACCTAGAAGTTAACAGACAAGTAGATTCAGTCACAAAGGGTTTAACAAGAATTTTTAGGTGAGGAGGAAGATGGAATGTCATATCGGTGGTAAAGATAACCAAATCAGAGGGAGAGATGAAGGCACAGAAGGCAATGAGTACTCCAAGTGTATGCACAGTATGGAAATCAGTACTGAGAAAGGAAGCCCTAACATGAAGTACTGCCAGTCCAGAGCAGGGTGATAAGACAGGAGAAAAGGTGGAGCAGGTCTGGAAAGAACTCTGAATTGCTCAATCTATAAATGAAGAGAAACCAACCATTTTTGGTTTTTCATTCTACATTTTTGAACAAGTAGGTAACGATGAAAATAGTATCTGAGTAACTCTAAATGGGAATAAGCCTTGGGAGAGGAGAGATTACAAGAGGGCACTATAATAGAGTGAAGTGGAAAAAAATCACAAACCTGAGAAGAAAAGCCTGCGTTCAAATTCATGTTGCATAATTATAGCTACATAATCTTGAGTGACTGCTTAACTTACTCACTTATTAAGTGGAGAGAATAATACTGACATTTTGATCAAGATGAGATCATGTTAAAGCACCATGAACAGTGCCTAACAAGTAGTAAATGTGCAGGAACAGAGGTTATCACTAGTCATTGGGTACTGGTACTTTAGGGGATAAGGAAGTGAATCAGGTGGCTTTGGGGAACTAGAAAATCAGTGAAGATGAGAGAGGCTCAAGAGGAAGAGTACCTAAAGCATGGAAGGACAGGGCATTATCAAAAGAGACAAATACTCCTTAATGAGTCTTTTAAAGAGCAAAAATGGCTGTTTTACTTCATATTATAATGGCTAACTGCCTTGTTCTGGAGACTTCAGCTGTTTTATGCTTCATTCTGATCCTTTTCTTGCTCCCTGTGAGAATTATGACTTTCTTCCCAGTCTAGGCTGGGTTCCTGGGTTAACTATGCTATTGGTTGGTGAAGCATCTCATTTCTGGTCCTAATTTTTATAATAAATTAAAGTCTATTTTATCTTCATCTGTTCATATGACTTTTGCTTGAAATTTCCTTGGATGTACAATGTTCCCAAACACATACATTTGGTTTTGTCTCTAGAAGAAAGGAGACCTCTTTCTTAGATGCCAGTGATAAGCAATCCATGGATCTGAGCAAGATGACCTCACACCTCTGTAGACAGTATCCACTCAGGCAAGGAAGTATGAGTAAGCATAAGTGACCTTAGCTCCCAAAGAAGAGAAAATTTAACCTGTAGATTCACAGCAGGACTATTATATCACAGAAGCCAAAGGTGTTCTAGAAAGATGTCAAATGCACTGAAGCAGGGAAGAAACACAACCACTTTGTAATGGCTTCTTTGGGACAAAGGAAAGTTGATAGAGACCTTAGAAAGTCAAATATCCCAAACTAAAGTAATCCCTATGAAAGACAGGTAAGTAGTTAAATTGCTAAAGAGAAATTTCCTGGGAAAACTTAGTCACTAAGGTAAAAACAGATTACTCCTTCGGAGAAGTGAAATCGTTTCTCCTTCCTCCTCATTAGATGACTTAAATCTAGCCTTTTTTTTAAATTGAGGTATAATTGACATACATTATATTAGTTTCAGGTGTAAAACATAATGATATGCTATTTGTATACACTGTGAAATGATCACCACAATAAGTCTAGTTACCATCCTCGCCATGTCTTTAAGTAGGCTTCCTGCCCCATAATTTAGATCACATGGCTTAATTGATTTTGCACATCCCCTCAACTATTCTTTGAAAATTTTCCATGCACACCGTCACAACCAAATTTTGCGTAGCTGATGCAATCTGAACTGATTATGCAAGAAAGTACTAAAAACTGCAACATCCACTTTGTAACAAATACCCATGAACTATATAGTAAGTTTAATACCTAACTACTAAAAATGTAAATTATATTACATACCAATTCATAGTTTCATTTAAATGCATACTAACCACTTGCAAGATTAAAAACAAGAGAGCTACAAGAATTAAATTGCAGGTAGATAATTTAAATTACCCACTTTTAGCAAATACCCAATCAACTAAAAATGTGTATTAGGCAGACACAGCATATCTACGCCATAGCACACCATCTACAACACTACTCTACAACCCTAAAGTGCCAATTTATAAAGTTTCATGATACCCTCCTTTTTAGAAAAGTATGACTTGCTCTCTAAATCCTAATGGTTTCATAGCATCGAATAAGTAAGGCAGAAATATATAGAAAAGTTTTTTTTTTAAGATTTTATTTATTTATTTGACAGAGAGAAACACAGATAGAGAGGGAACACAAGCAGAGGGACTGAGAGAGGGAGAAGCAGGCTTCCTGCCGAGCAGGGAGGGGGCCTGACGTGGGGCTCCATCCCGGGTCTCCAGGATCATGACCTGAGCCGAAAAGCAGTCGCTTAACCAACTGAGCCACCCCGGCGCCCCTATAAAAGTTTTTTAAAAGATATAAAAGTTTATGCTATTTAAGAAGTTGGAAAAATAGTTTATATTCAGAAAAGTTTTAAGCTGAAGAAGTCTTTGGAGATTATCCAGTCTAAGTCAGAAGGTCGCAGGTAAGAATTCTGAAGCAGAGAGATGAATACCTGCCCCCGCATATCTGGGTGGTTAGGGCAGCAGTACTTCACCGCTTCGCTCCTCAATTACAAGTGAGTCAGACATACACATTTAGGTAAAATTCCATGAGTTCAGAGTTACCAAGAAGAACCCAGGTCATAAGTTTGATGAATATACCTAAATAATAATGTATTTCCCACAACAAATGCTTGATTGTCTTACTGTTAGACTTCAAAACAGAAGATGTACCATCCATAGGACTCAGAAATAAGGGAGAAAAGTACAGTGAGTAGTTTTTCTAGGAATTGTACTAATCAGTTTGGGTTTTTTAAAAAAGATTTTATTTACCAAGTTGAGAAAGAGGTGGGGGGAAAGCAGAAGTAGAGGGAGAGGGACAAGGAGATTCCATGCTGAGCACAGAGCTGGATGAGGGGCCCAATCTGGGACCCTTCACGACACCAAGATCACCACCTGAGCTAAAATCAAGAGTCCGACGCTCAACAGACTGAGCAACCCCGGCCCCCCAGTAATAATCAGTCTTTAATGATACGTTTTAAGTTTCAAAATAGCCTCCCTGCCATCCATTACATGTCCATGCTCTTTTTTACCCCAGGCTACCTGGTATCGGTTCAGGATAGGTAAAGTAATTTGAACACCATGGGGCAAATTTACTTTTGAAACAATAAAGAAAATCACAACGCAGACCCAAGCAGGTTTCAACAACTGTTAAGATTTTGAAAATCAATAGTAACTCTACAGTTCCATTAAAAAAAGAGAAAGAAATGGTAGTAACTTCCATAAGGATGAGGTGGAGAAAAAACCTTGAGTTGAAACTGTGTTAAGTTTATGATTAATTCAAACCAAATATCTGATAGGCAAATAAAAGGGAACAAAATTCACCCCCAAATGGGCTTAAAGACAAATTTTGTTATTATCAGAAAATGGAAGTCCAAGAGGAGTAATTTCTGCATTTGGCCAGAAAATGAAAATGGTAAATAAATTAGACTGAAAACTCTGACATAGAAAAAAACAAAGAGAAAGTAATATTTAAGTACTCCAGAAGAAATTTAGACAATACATTCTAAGATTTTTCTTTTTCTTTTTTATTTTTTACTGTATCCTAGACTTCTTTATTTAAGAACAAAGTGATGAGTGATATGGGGATTAAAAAAAAGTTCAAGAGCATCCTTGAACTTTACTTTCCCTCCAACCAGTTTCCCCCAAACTCCCTGCCCCCACACCCTTTGTGTTCCCAAATCTTTTCTCAGTGAATAAAGAACTTAATTCCAGAGTTCTTGTGCAAAGCCCAGGTTCTCTTTCCTTAGCCCCCTCTTCATCTGCCCCCCTTCCTGGGAAGGTCAGGCACCTCAGTGTGAATGCACAGGATTGCTCACAGGAGAGCCCTTCTGTGACAGACACAGAATTTGGAAAGGCCTCACCGTCAGAGAAAGGGACTGAGTGAAGAGAGGGTCCCAATAGCCTGAGGTACCAAAAGGGGGCTCTGGTGCCAGAGGAAAGCATACTCGTACCCTTGAGAAAGATGACTCAAAATCCTCTCCTTGCCAATAGTCACTGCTTGATCGTTTGTCCTTCTGGCAACCAGTGCAGAACCACATTTGGACCACACGCTTCTCAAGGCCAAGCTGACAGGCAATGCAGCTGACTGGCATTGCAGGCACTCAGTCTTCTGGCTGTCTCTTGCTGGCTTCTCCAGACTTGTTTGCTTTCTCTTTCAGGCCTGCACAAGGGTCTCTGCTTTGCATATCTCCTGTAAATTTTCACTGTTATCAGCTTCCTATACCCACTCCGGCAGCAGGGGCCGCAGCATACATACTGAAACTGAACTGCAGCGCCTCAGAATGACAGATGGTCCTTTGGCTAAACACCTTCCCAAAGAGAAACCCCCAGGGTGAGTCCTACATCTGCCTAAGTATATTCCAGTGTGATCTTCTGCTCCAAAAGCTTAATCAATTGTTCCAGGTCTTTCTGCAGAGCTTTGATGTCCCAGGATTCCTTGGGGGATTTGCTCCAGTTTCTCCTTTTCCAGCTTCACAGTGCCCGGTGGAGCAGAGCAGGGCTGGGGGAGGCCCACTCAGAGTTGCTCTCCACCCCAGCTCCCCACTCACACTCCACCTGAGAGGTCTTCAGGCCACCATAGGGCACCAGCCCCACTCCAACCTGAGGTCCACAGTACACCCTCCCCTTACAGAACTCATATTATGGGTTGGGATGGGCACAAGAAATTCCCCCACAACTCAGTGCCTGGACAATTCCTGACCTGCGAGGAGGGGCTTGGAAGTCCAGCAAGGTCTGAGGGTCAACCCAGCACGGCTCTAGCCCTCTCAGCAAGGTGTCAGAAGCTGGGTGTCTTGCCATGGGGAACAAGGACACCACAAACTGGAGACCTAGAAAAATGAGGGCATTCCAAGGGATTCTAAGATTTTTCTTGATTTTCTTGGCAGAAAAAATAGTAGTATTTCAGTTCTAACTTAATGGATCAATATTTAAAATACAGTAGCTTCTCCTTCAAGATGTGTGAAGGAACTTATATTCAGACAAATTTTACATATTGCAAATTAATACCAAGAGATATAAAACTTTGGTGTGTGAGTTTTGTTCTGCATCTTGAGATAACTCAAAATTCATAGGCTTTATAGTTTTCATAAGACTTAGAAAAAACTTTTATTATGGAGAATTCAACCATTTCTATACATATATTTTTAAAGATTTTATTTATTTGACACAGAGAAACACAGCCAGAGATGGAACACAAGCAGGGGGAGTGAGAGAGGGAGAAGGAGGCCTCCTGCGGAGCAGGGAGCCCAATGTGGAACTCGATCCTGGGTCTTCAGGATCATGACCTAAGCCGAAGGCAGCCGCCCAACCAACTGAGCCACCCAGGCGCCCCAGAATTCAACCATTTCTAAAGGCTAGACATAGTAGACTTAATATATCCATCACCCAATTTCATTTCCAATCAGTTCGTTTCATATATATTCCTCCCTCAATTCTGTATTTTGAACCAAATCTGAGATGTCACATCTTTAAATACTGCAGTATATACCTCTAAAAGGACTCTAAAAACATAACCATGTACCATTCTAACACTATGACTAATAAAATATTAAATCAAATATCCAGTCAATGTGCAAATTTCCCTAATTTTTTTCAGTTTGTTCAAGATCCAAGAAATGTCCATATACTACAATTCATTAATATATTTCTTAAAATTTATTTTCCCCCTCTCTTTTCTCCTCCCTGTCTCTGTCTCTGTCTCTGTCTCTCTCTGCAATATATTTGTTAAAGAAGCAGGTTATTTATTGTGCTGAAACTTCCCACATTCTGAATTTTTCTTATTGTTCCTCTATTTTGTTACTTAACACACTCCTCTTGCTATACATCCAATAAACTGGTAGTTAGGTCTAGAGACTTAGTCAAATTCAAACATAATTTTCAACAAAATTCTTCAAGGGTAGTATGATGGTTTTAGCACACACTTACAAATTCTTTGACACTTCTGTGAAAATGTGGAGAAGTCTAACTCTTCTCCATTTGAATGTGTGCAGGCCTTAGTGACTAGTTTCTCACAAAGTGATGTTGTGACACAACTTCTGTCTGGCTCTCTGTCTGGACACATCCTTGGAACTCGGATACCATGCTGCTAGGCAGTCAAGCACTTACACGGGAGGGCCACAGGAGGTGTTCCAGTCACAGCTGCAGAGAAGGTCTCTGCTAAAAGCCAACTTCAACAGCTAGACATGGGAGTGAACAAGGCTTCACATGATTCCAGCCCCCACTCTCAAGCAGGCTTGGCCAATACCAGGTGGAACAGAGAGAAACTGTCCAGTTTCGTCTGCCCAGGTTGTACATTCATCAGCAGTATAAATGCTGTTGTTTTATGCTTTGGGGTGGTTTATGATGCAGCAATAGGTAACTGTTACAGTTGGTACTGCATACTTCCATCAAGATGCATATATTAGCTTATTTATTTTTATGATGTTAGCGACCAAAGATGATTGCTTAGATCTATTATTTTATTAGAGGCTGTAAATAGTAAAACTCTATCTAATTCTATCATTTTATCTTCATTATCTAAAACACATATATAATAAAAAAAAATCCCTTCATCAATTTTTACTTACCCTCAAGTAAGGCCAGCATAATTTTGAAAAATATTATTGACTTCCATTACATTTGTTCATGAATACTTGTTGTGGACATGTAAATGAAATGACTGAATGGCCACTCATTCTATCACAAAAGTAGTTTACAACAACCAGACTGTTCTATGTGTCTTTTGGGTATCCTCCCACATGACTGCAGTATATGGGAATGAATCAGGAAGTAAGGGATGGAGAACAACCACATAACAACTTTAAAGACCCAACGGCCAGGAACCCAGGTGCCTGATGCAAGTTAAATGGAAAGATATTCAACAGGGCAGTGGTCTGTGATAATACAAACAGACAAGAGAAGCCAGGCGAATTTCTGGGCCATCTATAATGAAAAGTTCCTCAGACAACAAAGAGACCAACAATAACAACAACAACAACAAAAAATACTAAGCAAAAAAAGGGTTAAGAAAAGAGTGAAATGATAAAGGGCTTTGTCACTGCATTATAGAACATAATTAGGTAATTAGAAGTATTAAAACAGACAAAGCATTGGGCCCAGATGAATTACTGAAGATGCAAGTATTCAATAAGATGCCCCAGGGGGAAAAATAAAGCCCTTGGTGAAGGTTTATAATCATGCAGTAGGACAGAGAAGCACCGAAGGACTTGTAGGAACGATAACTGATGTTATGCCCATACTTCAAAAACAGAATTTCAAAACAAGCATTCATCCAAAATTTAAAATGAGCTGATGGAAACTCCCTGGAATACTATTAAACACCAAAATAATGATAATACCTTCTTCTGGTTTATTGTTTTATCAAAGAAAAAGTGGAAAATCAAGCAAAAACCATCAAGAGAAGCAATTTCATACAGAATGAAAACGGGCAGACTTTTTCTTCTTGTGCTCCCTGTTTTGGTTGATTTGGCCACTGTCCCTATTCATCCAAATCTGCTTTCCTGTCTTTGTAGACACACAGCTGGATTTAATTTCTCAGCTTCCTTCTCAGTGAGTTATAACATGTAACCGAGTGCTAGCCAATGAAACGAGAGTAGAAGTGATGACCACAATATTCAACCCCCACCTCCACTTCAGTCGGGCCCCATACGCATTTTTCCTTCCAGCTGGATAGAAGAGAAAAGGTCATCTGGGAGGCTTGGGAAGCTACCTGTGGACCGTAGTTGTTTTAAAAATACATGTGCAAATTCTTTAGAATATTCTCCTTTCTTGGATTGCTTACTCTGGGAGTAGTCTTCTCTGGAGAAAGACACTTAAGCAGTCCCATAGAGAGAGGCACATGGAGAGGAACCAATATGGATCCTCCATCCCTCGCAAAGCCTCCAGATGACTGCAGCTCCAGCTGATGATATCTGACTGCAATCTCATGAGACTCCTAAGCCAGAACCTTTTGGATAGGTTGCTCTCCAACTCCCGAAATGCAGCAACTATGAAATGATATTTGTTCCAAGTCAGTGATTTTGGTTAACTTATTATGCAGCTACAGATAACTTTTACAGGTTTAGCTACCTCCATCTGGGGTATTATTAAAAAAACATAAAATACAGGGTAGGAGTATCTATGGGACTGGGCAGAAGCTGGAAGGACCTTGTATTCAGCACCAGTGAAGTATTAACAGATATGAAAAAGGCTGCTGGCAAAAGACAGACCATGAGGAGGCAGCCAGTGAGGGTTTAAATGAAAATAAGGAAAAAAATTATAGGAAAAAAGGAGGAAGAAGCTTCCTTATAACACAGTAGCAAAATGGCAGCCTCTAGTTATAAGGAAAATAGAAAATGTACCATGTAAGCTGGGTGACCTAGCAAAGGAGCTATCCAGGCAGAATGTTGAAGGTGCTGAGTTATACTTGTACTTATAGAAGAATGAAAGAAGAGAGAAGCAAAAGGAAGAATTGCTAAATGTAAGGGTTCTAGGACTTTAAAAATAAAACTTCTTCTCATTTTCAGCCTCTGTCAGCAAATGATGCTAACATTATGACACTGCTTATAGGCAAACATCAAATCTAAAACACAGTAAAAAAAAAATGTCTAAAGATGAAACCAAGGGAATGAGTGTAAAATATTTCGTTAAGATCTAAGAAAGCTCTAGAGTGGTGCCTCAGAGAACCCTGTGTGACACAAGATGCTCTGATGCCCTGTGATGATTGAAAAACATGCCTCTAGCAGTTAGAGGTCAGGGGTGGCGATGGTGCTGCACAGCCTACACTGCACATGACAGCCTCCCACAACAAACAATGGGTCCAAAATGTCAATGCTCCCAGGTTGAGAAACTCTGCATTACAGTGTATCAGTCCAGAGGGCACAAACCATATTTATTTAATCTCTTTCTGAGTAAAACTTACAGTAACTCACCGATGTTTCCATCTCCTGTTTGCTCCACAGAGTGCTCTGCATACAAAAGGTATTATTCACTTAGCATTTCTTGAACTGAGTAAGTGTTTAATCTAGGCAAACAACATTAACAAAATATATCACAGAGCTGTGGAAAGACTAGGAGTCCCAGGCATTATTTCCATTTTGGCCATTAACAAATTATATTTTCTTTTCGTATTCCTTTTTAGTTTCAACTTTCCAGGTTTGCAAAATGAAGAGATTTAATTAGATGACTACCAATAACACAAATGTCTATTACTAGTGCCAGATACAAGAACTAAGCACTCAAGAAAATCTGAGAGAAAACAGACATTTTACAAATTTATTAAAAGGAGATAATTCCAATAAAATGTACATGATCTATAAAAGAATAAAACAGGCACTATTCTCTTTATCAGGACCTTCAACTGCCACGGCAGTAACTAGTACATAGTAATTTCTCAAGTAGTATTTGTTGGATGAGTAAATAAATCCGCAAACCTACAAACAAACCAATGAAAAATAAAAATGAAATCTATGGACTGGGACTGGAGGTGGGATGGTGAAGCAGAAGAAAGCCTGGGCAGAGTTCTGTTGTCATTGTTTCTCCAATTAATAAAGAAAAGAGCAATACAATTTTCACAGGTCACAAACTGAAGTGATTTATAAAGTTAAAAAAAAAAAAGTAGAAATCTGTTGTGATGACAACAGGTAGAATACAGCCCAAGAGGACAGCAGAAAATCTCTAAGAGGTTAACATGAAGGTGGGAGTTTGTATCCTCTACAAGGAAGATGATGAAGAGTAAGGGTTATGATGACAGGAAACAGCAAAGAACGCACAGTGGAGAAAGAGCAGGTGGGGGTGGAGTTTCAGGAGATGGGATGTGTCACCATCTTTCACCAAAGTTTCTGTCTAGTTCTCCAAGGTCCTGAGTTACATACACAGCAAGCCCTCGACCCCACTGCATTCCTGCCTCAAAAACAAAAAACTTTCTACTCATCCCATAAAGGTAAAAAATTAGGGAAAAAATATACAAGTAGATAGATGCATGCACTTTAAGTGCAAGATTCTCACAACTGAAAATGCAGACTCCATTTGCAATTTTTCAACAATTAAAACATTTTAAAATAATTCAAAGCATTTACTCTTGAAGTATAACAGTAGCTTCAATTCTGAATCTGCACTTAAGTTCTGAAAAGATTATGTTCTACTACTGAACAGGTTATACCTGGTAGAATATTTTAGGATGAGCTATTACTCGATCACCCACCAGACTTTACTTTTGAACCTTCTTTAATATGTGACCCCACGACTATACACAGAGCTGAAAAACCTGGCTTAATTTGAAACAGGGAGGATCTCAAAAGCAAAACCTCTTCTGGTAGGCAGCTCACGGTGATCTATCCGTGCTGCCACTACATTAATCCTGCTTCCAAATCCCAATATCAGGAGTCTTGGGATGCTAATCGACTGAAGCGCTACGACTGTCCATTCTGCAGCAAACACATCTATGTTTTCACTCAAGTGCCAAAGAACTTTTTTCCAATTTAAAGAAATCCCATAAATTGGAGTAAGTATGTAGGTAAGAATTCTAAATGGAATAGAAATGGGAAAAATACATGTTAAAAAAAAAGTATATGAGCAGTACAGGAAAACACGTATTTCTAAATTATACATATATAATATGCAACTATGATAAAATATTTTGTTTTTACCTTAAATGTTGTCAAATGAGGCAGGACTACAGGCCATTTGACAAGAATTGTTTCTTGTATTCCTGAAAATCTGTTTTTCCCCTCTTTAATATTTAAGAAACACACACACAGGTTGCCGACAACTCTCAGAGAGCGGCTTGTGTTGTCGTTTTCGCTTTCCCGGCTGTGAACAAGTGCATATGTGAGGGCTGGTCGTGCATGCACAAGCATGTACTCTGCCTGCATTAAATAAAATCACAACACAACACCAACTACATCCACTCATTCATGTGTGCCTGCAGTCCACCTCGAGGAGACTGAAAATATAAATACAAGCTGCTATTTTGGTGTGATCACACGAATATGGCAGCTTGTATGTTTTTTTTTTTTTTTTCTCTTTAACATTTTAACACTGGGCAGATTGTCTGCATTAACACAAACCAAAATCAATTCTGCTCTAAAACTGCTTGTAAAATCTTCCTTCCCTAAGGAATTTGTTTTTTATTTAAGTAAAAAAATGGGCTCAGAGGAAACTATAAAAGAGACCAATATTCAGGACATCTTAATTTTGTACAGTGTGGCAAAGAGTGCTGGATCAGAAGTCAGGCAGTTATTTCTCTTCAAATGGGAACTTTGGAGAAGATGGACTTTAAGAAAAATTTTAAAAATCAGTAAGTTCACCATGTAAAATTACTTTTGTCAATTATTAATATAGGAAAAATTTGCAAAGTAGTCTAATTTCAAGTTGCCTACTACTATATAAGTTAATAACTAAATTCGACTAAAACTCAGATGAGACTTGTATACTGTAAAAAAAAATTCACAGAGGTACTCTTAGGGCAGAGGAAGGAAATAAAACTCAAGTATTTAGCATAGACCATATCTAAAAATTCACTATGAATAAAAAATAAAATGCAAACATTCATATCATATACAAATATATAACAAATTATCTACACAATACTGTACAGTAGAACTTTTTATGATTAGAAATGTTCTATATCTGTTGTCCCATCCAACAGCCATTAGCACTTGAAACAGGACTACTGGAAATGAAGACTTAATTTTTTTTAATATTATTTAATTTAAATTTATACAGCTACATGTGCCTGGACAGCACACATCTATAATTTTAAAAGGGAATTTAAGCAATTATTAATGAATCCAAAAAATATTAAATTACAAGAAAAAACTGAGGAGACAGTTTGCTTATATTGATTATATCTAAAGCTTGATCCATATATAAACTATAACCAAAAGGAAGCACTAATATGAGAAAGTTGAATTCTTAGGGATCCAACCATATCATGGAGAGTGAAGTCGGAAAGAAGGTAATTAACTGAAGAACCAAGAGGCCTGAAGTGTTACTGGAATAACCCTATAATAAACAGAAACAAAAGACCAAGCAGTAAAGACCATAACTGCCATATCCAACAGGCAATAGATAAACTTTAAACACAGTCAGTTACAGTGATAACAGTTAAAGAATTTTAATCATGTGATTCAAGAGAGAAGAATGCATCTGAAGAAAAAATGATACTGTTTGGCAACAACAAATACGCTAATTCACAAATGATATTATATACACCACAGATACACTTTTAGGACAGACTTTGAAAGATCAAACAACAGACTTCCCTGACATCTAATATGGAAATATTTTATTCTGAACTTACTATTTCCCATCACTTTAAATAATACTGTATTTCATTTAATGTTACAGCCTTTGAAGCATGGCAAACTTGGTTCAGAATGGATGATTCAAGCTCTGAATTAGAAACGCTGTAAATCAGAAGTTCCTTGATTTACCTTTTGATTATCAGTTTTTTTCGGCAATAAAAACGAGAACAGTAACAACCTCATTAGGTTGACATAAGGAACAATTAATTGAAATGAATACAAAATGCTTTGAGGCAAAAAAAAGGGCCAGTAGAATAAAGGAATATTAAAATTAGTTGAGAAGATAATATTTAATGCAGTGACATATTCAGATAAAATGAATTCAATAATGATGGCAACAACACAGCTTATGAGACGAAATTATCTTGTTTAAACTCGGACTAGAAGGCTAATAACAGTATTTTTTTTTCAAAGCATGCTTATATCTCTGAAGACTAAAAATGTAAAAGACTGCTACTACTAAAACTGAACAATATGGATCATTGGTGATAAGATTCACAATCACTGAGCCTTTATGAAATATCACCTTGACTCTACAGTGCCACAAGAACAAGATCAGGTCCATGCCCTCCAAGGGCTGACCAGCAGATCTGAAAGGTGAGACCTGGGTAAGCTCATACTCTTTCCAGGACAGCACCAGTTATCTTGCATTGCAACTTTTTTTGGCTGCTTTCTCTATTAGACTTTGAGATTCTTAAGGGTCCATGCCATATTTATCTTGGCATCTCCAGTGCCTGGCACCCTGAGGAGATTAATATAAATGTACTAAATACACTGGCAGACTGAATACACTGGCAGGTCTAAGTAAATATAGGACCTAACAAAATTAAGTAATATCATCAAAACATTATTAAGAAATTCTACTAGAACAGGGCGCCTGGGTGGCTCAGTGGGATAACCCTCTGCCTTTAGCTCAGGTCATGATTTCAGGGTCCTGGGATCCAGGCCCACATCAGGCTCCCTGCTCAGCAGGGAGCCTGCTTCCTCCTCCTCCTCTCTCTCTGTCTGACTCTCTGTCTACTTGTGATCTCTCTCTCTGTGAAAGAAAGAAAGAAAGAAAGAGAGAGAGAGAGAGAGAGAGAGAGAGAGAAAGAAAGAAAGAAAGAAAGAAAGAAAGAAAGAGAGAAAGATTTTACTAGAACATAGAATAGGCACAGATTATTTCCAACTGTAAAGACTGGAAAATGTTTCATGAACAGGATGGTGATGAACTTAGCCCTTTAAAAATGAGTTTTCAGGAATCCAAAAGGGAACAATGAGGAGAAACAGCATTCCAAGAGAGGACAAGGGAGCAATGCAAAGCATGGAATATGGAAAGCACGAACCCATTCAGGAAATAAGGCCACAGCACTGATCTAAAACAGAACTGGGGAGGGCCTTCAGATTTCTGGTTCTGGATAGAAGGAGCTTAGACATCACTACTCCTCCCAAGAGGTAAAAAGTTGAGCAGACTGAAAAATCAACTCTTCTTGGATCTATATGAGAGGGGAAGACACAGGGCAAACCGGTAAATATAGGGAGTTACAACTTACCAGAGCAGAACTCATCAACAAAACACCTGACAGGAACCAGTGCAGGATAGAAAAACCTGAGCTATACCTAACTACAACTCTGAGAGTTAAATACTCCGAGGAACCCAATAATAGGGTGGCCCCCCTGAACAGCTTCAAGAGGTTGACCAGAATTCCACAGTAAATATCAGGAAGAAAATTTCCTTGGCTTCCATTATGGGGGCGTGGACAGATTCATTCTGAACACAGCTCTCCGTTCTTAATAAAACCTGCCCTTAAAAAACAAACAACAAGAACAAAAACCCACCCTCAGGGAAAACTAGTAAACCAGAGTCTAATATGCTGGTATGTTCTTAGACCCTAAATGACCTGGAGGAAGGAAAATACCCACTCCAGTCCACTTTAACCATTCTGTGCCATCTAAGAGGGTGCAGTGAATTAGAAACACTTGTGAAGGTCATGGTCCAGGTTTACAGTAAGACCGAGACCTAATCATAGGACTAAAGAACACCTCCCCTCCCCATTATTACCACATTATTTAAGGCCTACAACAGTTCCTTTTACCTACCACATCATGTTCTGGCTACTAGGAAAAAAAAAATATAAGACACAAAAGGCAAAATGCACAATTTGAAGAGACAGAGCAAACACCAGAACCAGACAAGGCAGGGACGTTGGAATTATGAGATCAGAAACTGAAAATACCAATGATTAATATGCTAAGGGCTCTAATGGATATAGCAGACAGCATGCAACTACAAACAGGCAATGAAAGCAGAGATGGAAATCCCAAGAAAGAATCAAAAAGAAGTGCTAGAGATAACAAAACACTATAATAAAAATGAAGAATACCTTTGATGGGCTTATTACACTAGACATAACTGAGGAAAGAATCTCTGAGCTAAAGGATAGATCAACAAAATTCTTGAAAACTGAAAAGCAAAGACAACAAAGACTGGAAAAACGGGGAGAACAAAAATCCCAAGGACTGGGACATCTACCTAAGATA
The DNA here is from genome assembly GCA_004023965.1 of Spilogale gracilis. Taxonomy (NCBI): domain Eukaryota; kingdom Metazoa; phylum Chordata; class Mammalia; order Carnivora; family Mephitidae; genus Spilogale; species Spilogale gracilis. The sequence goes on along the minus strand of PITA01003093.1, from coordinate 74,876 downwards.
TAGCATACACATAATGGAAATATCAGAAGGAGAAGACACAGAGCAAGAAACAGAAGAAATATCTGAAGCACTAATGACAGAAAAATTCCCCACTTTAATGTCAGACACCAAACCACAGATCCAGGAAGCTCAGAGAAGACTGGGCTGGGTAAATGCCAAAGGAACTACACCTAGGCATATCATCTTTGACAGAAAATCAAGGGGGACAGGGTGACAAAAATAAAAATACCTTACCTATACAGGAACAAAGACAAGAATAATATTCAACTTCTACTTAGAAATGACACAAGCAAAAAGAGAGCAAAGTGAGATATTTCAAGTGTTGACAGAAGAAGCAAAAAGAGAGCAAAGTGAAGTATTTCAAGTGTTGACAAAAGAAAAATATCAACCTAGAATTCTGTAGCCTGCAAAATTATCCTTTAAAAGTAAAGGAGAAATGGACTTCCTCACACAAACAAAAACTGAGGGAATTTGTTGTCAGCAGACCTGCCTCACAAGAAGTGATTTAGAAGAAAATAATGTAAGTTAGGTAGGAACTCTGATCTACATAAAGGAAAAACATAGGGAATAACTGAAGTAAAATAAAACCTTTTAATTTTTCTTATTGTCAATTGATATAACAGATACCAGTTGTTTAAAATACTAATACCAAGAGGGATGCCTGAGTGGCTCAGACAGTTAAGCTTCTGCCTTATAATAATACCAAGAGGGATGCGTGGGTGACTCAGACAGTTAAGCTTCTGCCTTCAGCTCAGGTCATGATCCCAGGGTCCTGGGATAGAGCCCTGCATCGGGCTCCCTGATCAGCGGGGTGCCAGCTTCTCCTTCTCCTTTTGCTTGCTGCTCTCCCTGCTTATGCTCTCTCTCACTATCTCTGTCACTGTCTCTCTCTTTCTCAAATAAATAAAATCTTTGAAAAGAAAAGAAAATACCAACAATATATTCAACTATGTATGCTTATATGTGTGTATATATATATATGCAAACACACATGAGTGTATACATGCTCATATGTAAGTGAAATGAATAATAGCAATGGCACAAAGGATGGGAGGAAGGAAATAGGATGACTTTGTTATTATAAAGTACTCACACTATCAGTGAAGTGGTATAGTGTTACTTGGAAGTGAACTCGGATTACCTAAAATGCATAATGTAAAATAAAATCAAAGGTAACCACTAAAAAAGTAAAAGAAGTATAACTGGTATGCTAACAAAGGAAAGAAAACAAAATAATATAAAATGCTCCATTAAAACTACAAAAGGCTGCACAAGGGTGGAAGACAATAACAGGAACGAAGAACAAGGTAACAAATAGAAAAGAGTAACAAATGAGATAGATAATAATCCAACTGTATCAAAAATCATTTTAAATGTCAAAGGTCTAAATGCACCAACCAGAAGACAGATTGTCGGAGTGGATCAAAAACACAATCCAACTATATGTTACTTACAAGGAACCCACTTTAAATACAAAGACACATTTAGATTAAAAGTAAATGAATGGAGAAAAATACACCAGGCTGACATAAATTAAAAGATTTTTTACAAAGGGCATTACATAATAATAAACGGGTCAACTGTCCAAGAAGACACTATCAATCCTTACCATATATGCACCTAATAACAGAGCATCAACCTGTGTGAAGCAGAAACTAATAAAATTGCAGAGAACTTTTTTTTTTTTTTGAGATTTTATTCATTTGACAGAGAGAAACACAGCTAGAGAGGGAACACAAGCAGGGGAGGTGAAAGAAGGAGAAGCAGGCTTCCCGCCGAGCAGGGAGCCTGATGCGGGGCTCGATCCCGGGTCTCCGGGACCATGACCCAAGCCGAAGGCAGATGCTTAATGACTGAGCCACCCAAGCGCCCCAACAAAGAGAACTTTTAAAATCCACTATCATGATTGACAAGTTCAGCAACTGTCTATCAGAAATGGACTAATCTGGCAGGCAGAAAATCAGAAGGATACAGATGAACTCAATATCATCAATCTATTGAATATATTGAGATCTATGTACTTCAAACAGCAGCAGCAGCATACACATTCTTCTCAAGCTCACATGGAACATTCACCAAGCAATTACACGTTCTGGACCCCAAAATACACTCAAACCAACTGGGCAAATGAGAAATAATTGCTCTCAGACTGCAGTGGAGTTAAACTAGATGTCAGTAACAGAAAGAGAGCCGGAAACTCTAAGACAGAACCATCTGTGTGTTAGGGGGTCTGGGTAAGACCATTCTTCTGCAGATCAGAGAGAGTCAGAGAAGGCTTTCGTTTAGGCAAGCTGCATGACCAGATGTGCTTTCTGAAAAAAAGACCATAACACATGGATTCTACTGGAGGAGAAAGAGAAGAGATCTGAAGAGAACAATTAAGCAAGTGAGAGAGGTTAAAATAAATAAATAAATAATTTTTAAAAATGACTTAAAAATGAAGCAGTAAAAATGGAAGCGATCTGACGAATGTGAGAAAACTACATATAATGACCTCTTAATATTTAAAAATAGAACACTCATATCCTCAACCTATCTACTCCTAACCATCTTTATTACTACCTCTTTTATCTAAGTCACTAACATTACTTAATGTGGAATCATACCACAAGACTCCTCGTTACCTTCCCAGATTCCACCTTCACCTCTACCCTCCTCACTGCACAGCAGCCAGAATGATCTTTTTAGATATCACATCCCTGGCTCAGTATCTGTCCATGGCTTGCCACTGCAATTGGAATAAAGCCCTAACGCCTTACTTTGGCCTGTAGGATTGCTTGTATGGCATCTGCTCTCTCCCAAATTTCCCTACTTAAATCACTTACCTCCTGCCATACCTGGCCCCCTTCAGTTTCTCAAAACACTGAGCTTATTTTCATCGAGAAACTTTGCACTAGCTGTTCCCTCTGCCTGGAATGTCCTTTCCCTAGATCTTCACATGGCTGGCTTTTAAAAATTTTTCACATCTCAGCTGAAACGTCATCTCAGAGATGCCTTTTGTAATCACTGTTTCTAAAACTGCCATCCCTCTATCTTATCACCCTGCTTTATTTCTTCACAACAATCACCATCCTTTAAATTATCCTCTTTATCTAGAGCGCTGACTTTCTCCCAACTCTTTCTCTCCAAAGTAAAATGTATAGCCCATGAAAGCAGGACTTTGTCTGTCTTATTCACCATTCCATTCCCAAAAAGGATACAGCTAGAACACAGCAGACATTCAATAACTGTACAGTACAAAACAAAATTCTTATCACAGGTGCCAGGAAATGAGTAACATTGTGTAACATTCATTGAGCTGTATTTCTTTTCTTCTCCTATTGCATCATGAGGTGCCTCATAGACTGGACTGAAAACCATGGATTTTAGATAGTGTAGTACCTTATAAAAAGAATGTATTACCTAAAGTAGTAAAATTATTCAAGCTATTCAGCTTTTACCGTTAGGCAATTTGGTGGCTTAAAAGACGAACAGTCTTACCTTACAAGCTAAGTCACCTGCCACAAAATTTATATAGAAATGGCAAGGAGACTTACTCTAAATGTGGAGGAGAACCATGGTAGAGCCTTCTGCGGAAGAAGATGCAACCTCCTCCATCTATGCTAACAGGGTCTCCTAATTGCCATCCCTGAATCTCAGGTTGGCCAACTGACTTAAAATGTACCAGTGGAGACAATTTAAAAGAGAAAAAGTTAGTCATATATGTGTTATACATACCCTATGCACACAAACACATTTTAAATATATGAAAAATGCAAAGAACATATAAAATCAAATAGTTATAAGCATACACTTTTCAAGAAATAACAACTTTTTCACACAGCAAAGTTAAATGTTTGTGATAGTAACCAAAATAATCAATGGGCTCCCAATGCCACTTCCTATGAGGCTTGGCTGTCCGAGTTTTATTTTCCCCTTCTCTTGTTTTGCTTTGTCTTTTAGCCAGTCTGGTCCATGAGGCCTCTGAGTGTGTGATCTGCTCCAGTGTCATGGTTCCTCTATTTTCATTTGATAACAGTAGATTGATCATAATCCTTCCTATTAGCCACTTACAGCTGACACTGTCAAATTATCTAAGATAATTGCCTAGCAATATTTTTTAAAAAGAGATACCTTTATGGTTGGTTAGCAATATATATTCTGCATTTTTTTAAAGATTCGATTTATTTATTTGACAGAGAGAGAACGATCACAAATAGGCAGAGAGGCAGGCAGAGAAAGAGAGGGAAGCAGGCTCCCCGCTGAGCAGACAGCCTGATGTGGGACTTGATCCCAGGACTCTGAGATCATGAACTGAGCAGAAGGCAGATGCTTAACCCTCTGAGCCACCCAGGCGCCCTATGCATTTTGTTTTTAAAAGGCCTGTTTTACTGCCATTGATTATGCAGCTACCTAAGTGATCGGTGAGGAAATTCAGTTTCTTGTTTTTTTTCAACAAATACTTGAATGCCTCCTACACACCTATACGATGGCACTCTACTTTCTGCAACCATATACCAGAGGTCAAGCAGTGCCACACAATGCTTCTGAAAGTAGTTTCCCTATAGTTGGTTCCTCTTAGGTTACCTACATAACTCAGCTCATCAAAATGATCCCATGCCCCCTCCCCCAACCTACCACCATTGCCGGTTTCATACAGTCCTATGGTACTCTGAACCCATGATTCCACTGTTTTCATTTTTACTTTTTAAAGTAAGCTCTAGGCCCAATGTGGGCTTGAACTCTCAGCTGTAAGATCAAGAGTCACACATTCTACTGACTGAGCCAGCGAGGTACCCTTCCACTGATTTTCATTAAAATAGAAAATGTGATTTGTTCAATACGTAGTATAGCCTTAATAGCAGTCTATGTCATCTGAGTATTCGGTGTTTGAGACCTGGAAAGAGATGAATGTCAGAGAGCCAGAGCCTTGACCTTATAACAGGTCTAGCAGGAGCTGAACTAGCAGTGGAACAGACAGACAAAGCTGCAGAAGAACCCGGAAGAAGGCACTAGGGATATCTGTGACTCCGCCAATACATGGCCCATCCTAGATGCAATGATTATATTTACTAACATTTATCTAACTGTTTACAGCTTAAAGTAGTAACATATCTAGGGGTGCTGGGGTGGTACAGTTAGTTAAGAGTACAACTCTTGGTATTGGCTCCGGTCATGATGTAGGGTTGTGTTCTCAGGGTCATGAGATTAAGCTCTATGTTGAGCTCTGTGCTCAGCATAGAGTTCATTTGAGATTCTCTCTCGCTCTTCCTCTTCCTCTGTCCCTCTCCCCTGTTTGCATATGCTCGCTCACTCTCTAGGATAAATAAATCTTAAAAAAAAAAAGTGTAGAAAAAGTCAAGTATCACATGGTTTGACTTACTTGTGGTGCATAAGGGGTAATATAGAGGACAGCAGGAAAAGGAAAGGAAATGGGAAGTAGGGTAATTCAGGGAGAGAAACGAAACATGAAAGACTTTGGACACAGAAACAAACTGAGGGACTTGGAGGGAGAGGTGGGGGGATGGGCAATGAATCTTGGAACACTGAAAAAATGAAATAAATTTAAAGTAAAAAAAAAAGTATAAACATATCTAAATACTACTACTACAATTTACATGTATTAATTTACAGCATTCCTTTGAGGTTAACTAGTATCCCCATTTTACAGAAAAGGACACTGAGGAAAGATGTTCATTGAAAGTAAAATGCCTAAGATAATAGCGTATGTTGCTAGAACTTATCCTAGGACTTTCCCACACAAATTCCATGTACTGCTCACTACATGACTGAGAAAGGTGAAGCCCAATATGTAAAAGTCATGGATATTAGCCATGTGCTAAGCAAACAACTCCTTCACATGGTAATGCTAAGCAGACTGAGAGAAGAGGTTGTCTGCAAACCTGAATAACTTTAAGAGAGACAGAAATAGGAGGGTAAAACTAATAGTTGTCATTTTTAAAGCAATTTGGTTAGAAAGGGATTCAAAGGTATGAAGCAAGAGACAAATGTTTCTAGCAATACCAATACTATGACTACATAATATAACCTTAATCAGAAGCACATGATTTCAAATCACTGTTGAAAATTGAAAAATGTATTAAATATCATTTAAGATTATCAATATTATAATTGATGTTGAAGAAGGGAAAACAGGAATTATATTTTAAGAACAGGAAATAATTATTACTATCAAAAATGGCCACAATAACTGTTATTAACACAAGGCAAACGCTGCATTTAATTAAAACTCTCTATGGATTTTGTATCTTACTAAAATTACAAAGAGATAACACTAATTTGAATTATTAGAAGTTGTACATACGTTCTTTTGACATCTTGTTCAATCATTGATCTCAGTTCTTTATCTTGAAAAAATTTGTTCCAAAGACTCTGAAATAAGAAAAACAACCTATTTAAAATAATGTTACACCTTTACTTGACTTTTATGATCTCAATTTAATAATTTCAGTGATCAAATTTATCCCTCTCACATTGTGGTGAGGAAACCTGAAGCGGAATGTTTTATTAAAAACTAGTTTAATATCAGAAACATATCCTTATACTAACATCAAGTTTTCCAGTAATAATACTGTATATATTTTAATTTTTTTGTATTATCTGTATAAAGTGAACAATAGTTTTGCTGCTCTACATCCACTACTTCCCTCACAAACAATGAAACATTCTGCTTGGATTAGAGGAGGGCCATAGGCCAACTGGTCTGACCTGAACTCCCAATGCACTAAGGAAGACATGTAATGTTTTCTGCAAAGCTTGGCTTTATGATCAAACAGATTTTTAGGTACTTTTTAAAATGAGAATTTCAGTTTTAAAATTTACTTAATATTATGTGCTGCTCTATTATAGATTATATCATAACAACTATATGTATCTGGTAAAAGAAATGTTAGTATTATTTATTAGCTGGAAAATAATTTCTGTTAGCAGGGGAATAGGAATTAGAGTAGCAACTGAAGTTATACAATACCTCTAAAGTAGTAATTATTTTTAGTCTTCGCTGGAAAATCATTGAGGATGGGCAGATCTTTTTCATTATCTTTAAAAACTTCTTAATAGACTCACTCCAAAGAGTCACTTTTCTTCTTGGAAGTTAGTCTCACCAAGTAAACCCCCATATATTTTTATCATAAAGGGAGGCATTCCTAGCCTCCCGATTGCCCACTACAACCTGATAGAACAGTTCTAGCCTCCTGTTTATGCTCTTCTTTTTTTTAATTTTTTTATCTTTATAAACATTTAATGACAGACTTCCTAGCAAACAAACTAATGGTATTGCTAGTGGGAGTATGCTCTTCTATTATCCTGAGTTCTTATGGTCCCCTGGGACTTCTCTAGAGTGCCATTCCACAGAAACAGATCATAAACCTCCTACAACACAGGATGAATAGAGCATGGAATAGTTTCCATCAGGTTTTAGCTTGCATAATATATGGAATAAAAAAAAATTAATTGGCATGAAATAACATTGTTTTCATAGTGATTGACAACCAGTCTTATAAGCATATTCTTATGGGCAAAAGAAGTTGAGATACGAATAAAGATGAACTTTACCCCTTCATCCTGTGAAAGTGGATTATTGATCATCAAATCTTGCTGGCCAACAACCTTCCTCGGGTTTGTGATGTGCTGGCAAGGAAAGAAAGAAAACATACATGCAAAGATCAGAGGTTACTGGACTTTAAAGCATACATAAGAAAACAATTACATTAATAGAGTATAACTTACTATTTCTTTAATGTTGCTATACCATGTTCTTAATTCTTTAATTCTACTTATCCACTGACTTTTATCTTGAGGAAGAACACAAAGAAATAGCTGTCAAGGAAAAAAGAAAAAGAAACTTCTGTAAAAAATCCTAACAAGCAACATGTAAAACTATGCCAAACAGAATCACCTGAAACAGATATTCATTTTGAATATTGCAAGAGATATTCATATTCATGGTATTTCATATTCATATAATTTCCAGTTCCCAATAAATTATATTTGGGAATGTTTATATATATTTGGATATTTCAAAAAGTGAACAAAGGCCACAAGAACAAGATCCCAAAAGCTACACCACAAGACTGAATCAAGCTCCCCTCCAGATTTATATTAAAAATGAACAAGAAGGCGTTGAAGTTCAAGTATAATTCCCATTTTACAGTCTTATATTAATGGGGTATTGATAGACACAAAGTCCAATGATTTGTTTCAAGGTTGAAGTTTTGTCTTAAAACAGGCGGATAAAGGACAGAGAAGAACCACCTGAGGGTATGGCTTGAGAAGTGAAGTCATTCCTTTTATAGCAGAAATGTGATTTACAACTGGCTGGCTTCTGAAAATAAGAAGCATTCTTAAAAAGACAAATTTGATTTAATTTAGTTTAATACAACATTAAAATAAATCTGGACTTGAGTTTATTTTTAGCAAACGAAGGATACTAAAAGTTAAACAACAAGGAATGGGGGTTCGGGCACAAATATTTGTATACAAATATTCTAGCAGCAGGTCTTCTGCCTTTACTGCCTGCATCTAACAAAAGAAAAATGTATTTTAATTATTAAATCTAAATTATTAAATCTAAAACTGTCTAATACATCATGTGTTTCTTGCTGTCTTTACTTGCACAGACTCAGTATGCTCAATTTATGCAGATAAAACCTAAAAAACTTTCAAGAGAAGTCACTTCAGAAGTAAGTCTAAACCTCAATTAATTCATTTTGAGAGAACAAAAAGGGACAATATTTCCAGGCAAGTAAAAAAGATAACTGTAGATTATTACTAGTTTTAGTAATCAGTGGCCCTTTCTCTAGGACACTGATCTAATTTTCTCCCACTTCTCTTTCCTGCTGTCCTTTACTTTGTTTCCATTAAAAAAGAAAAAAAATATATATATATGTGAAATATATATATATGAAAAATCTTTTCCATCTGTTTCTGAAGCAAAAACGGGGGTGACTAAATGACTGTACTGGATACATTGGGAAGCTGGAAGCAAATCCCCCTCTGCTCCTGCAGGCTTCAAGGATTTCTGCAGAAGCCTCTGGGGGATGTAAAGGTGTTGCTTTGAATTCTGCTCCATCAAATGAGATGAAAGAACAGCTATATCAAATGACTCCTTTACCATCACCAGTTACTCGGGACTAAGGTAGTTCAACCTTATTAGTAAATGTCCTATGAAAGATAAACTTGGATGGCCAAAAACTCAAGAGTGAAGTCTCCTGGAAAATTCAGTGATCCCCTGCATGGGTAATCTCTCAGGGCATCAGGTAATGTGTTGATATACTGCAACCACAAACTGTAAATAAATATTTTCTTCTTACCTTCCAGCAAATGCTGCGGAACCTGCTGCTTCTCAGCTGCCCATTAATCCCCTTCTGCCTTATTGTTGCCAAGTAATTGTTGTTTACAAATAGTTCTTCCCATTCTTTCCTATATGCAAGAAACCAAAGCATAGGGATCCTTTTGTTAAAATTCTCTGCTTGGAGAGGAGTGCTACAGGAAATTAATTTTAAATAAGTCGAAGAAATGCAACTTTTAAAACGTATATATTTAGTTGTGTACTGTTTCTGAACGCATGGCTGTCTTTTTGGACACAATTCTTCTGTAGATTTAATGAATATGTAGATCGCTATAATTATGCCAGCTACTGAAATTCATAATGTCTATGGAGGCTATTCCATTTCCTCTAAAATGCTGGTAGCACCTTTCAGTGCAACAAGAAAAAAAATGAATATTGATATAAATATATGACTGACTGCTTTCACGATTGACAAAAACATACCTGCTCCAAAAATACACAACATAAAGGGTACCCTTGATTACACCGGCTTCTCACATGAAATATCTGTTTAAATGAACCCATTTCTCTTTAGTGTCAGGCTGGGGAGTTAAATATAATAGAAGACTACTTTCTTTAACTTTTAGCACTATTTACTATTGAAATCTCTGCAACTTTGTTCTACATGATCAGTTTTAAAATTTTAACAGGTGCAGGCAAATTTGAAAAAAAAAATCAAAAAATTAAAAAGCCTCACTGTAAAAACTGTTAAAGGAAAGCTTGAGTACCTCGCAGTACCTATGGCTCAGTAGATAAACAACTGAAATATGCCTCCCAGGCACACAGACACCAGGGGCCTAACACCTGTGCCTCATTAATATACAAGTAAATCTGCTCTACTGGGAAACAATTGGAAATTAATTGTCCCAAACCATTTACTGGGTTTGAATAAAGGAAGTAGACCTATATTCCCTGCTTCTTGTACCAAACTAAACATCAAGAATCATTTGTCAACAGTTGAGGCTACTAAGCACAGCATTATGAAATTTCTCTCAGATTTCATAATACCACAATAAACTTATCATCAAGGCTGAAACCGTGGCAATCACCTCAGAGATTTCCTCAGAAGAAAGCCTTTAAAACCCTCAACCACCCTCTGTTATAAACGCAGTTGTCAGTGGCCGGACCGACTCATTTCGAGAAAGGACAGCCTAGTACACTATGTTATCTTAAAGCCAGTAATGCAGCCAACTACTAAAACACCTTACCGTGGAGTATTTTCTCCACAGAGTTTTCCAGAAGAGTGACCCAGGCAATAGCACACTCCTGACTGCCACAAGCAGGAGAACTTCCAGCTTGGTTCTGGAGCACCCATCCAGAGCCTTCTGCCAGGAGGGGCTAGTGGCTAAGTATGCTAAATGAGACAAACATTCCAGCTCCATGGCGAAGAAGTACACTCCTAGCACCACTCCATGAAAATTTCTTAATTTTAAGACAGTTGTGCCTTCACAGAAACAGTACACAATTTACTAGCTACTTACTAGCTGTGCAAGCATGGGCAAGTTACTTAACGACCCTGTGCTTGTTTCCTCATCTGTAAAATGACGTAACAGCATCTACCTCAAAGAATTATTGTGAGGATTAAAATACATGACAAATCCTCAGAAGCATGTCTAGTATATCAGAATATTTTTAAAAGTTAGTATTATTGTTAACACTAATTATAATATTGCCTTTATTTTACCGTGCGTTATTACTGGTCCAAAGGAGGACTTCTTTCATACATTAAAAACATCACACCTTTGTCTGCCACACACATATACTTTTTAATCCAATACCTTGGTTTTCAACACAGTGAAGCTTTTTAATGTGTTATTAAATTTAAATCAAACATTTTCTCCTGACGTTCCTTCCCACTGTTTTCATATTTAAGTAATCCGCAGCCACTCCAAGCTCAAAGAAATGTGTTTTGTTTGTTTTTAAAGATTTTATTTATTTATTTGACAGAGAGAAACACAGCGAGAGAGGGAACACAAGCAAGGGGTGTGAGAGAGGGAGAAGCAGGCTTCCCGCCAAGCAGGGAGCCCGATGTGGGGCTCGATGCCGGGATTCTGGGATCATGACCTGAGCCGAAGGCAGTCGCTTAACCCACTGAGCCACGCAGGTGACCCAAAATGGTTTTTTTTAATCACAATAGTCCATTTGTATTACCCATAATATTTTAAATAGATTATCCATTTCCTAACAATCTCACATATATTTCCACATCTCATATTCAGGTTTTATTTTTATCCAGTTTTAGCAGTACTCAAAAATGAGATAAGCAATGAGTACATCTCAGAAAATGTTAAGTATGTCTAAACAGCTTGTGGTCTGCGAGCAAAAACTGCAGGTTTTAAATGGATTCCGAACCCAAAAGGAATCAAAATTTGTGCAAGACCATGCAGTTCCATGGCCTGAAATCACCGATACATTCCAGATAAGAGAGGGAAGTGTGAGGCAAGGACTCCCCCAGCCTCTCCCAAAATCAGCTCCTATTCACAGGGACCAGGAGAGTGTGAAGGTAGACACAGCTGGTGGCTAGATTCATTGCCATCTTGTCAAGTTACACAGCCTTTTAAGGTCAAGTTACATACTACTTACGTAATGAAGGATAATTATTTGTTAGCTTAAATAAGATCCTGGGCCTTGATTAGTGTCGGTAGATAGAACAGGAGACTGGGGCATGTGAAATGGAAGCATTACCTTCAGAATTCACAATCATCTCAATTTATTCAGGGTACTTAGAGTTCCAATTAAGGCTTAACGCCTCAAACCGACAAAGAGCCCTAGCAAGAGAGGAACACGAAGGCCATAAGATAATTCATTGTCTTGCTCTTCTATGGCACTGTGTTTCATTAATGAACAGTGAGTGATACAGAGTAAACACAAGTGACAGTGCCTACTATGTGCTCAGCACTCAGAAAGATTACAGAAAGCATGAAGCTAAGGAGGTAGATGGATCTATAAACCAATAATAATCTGGTGAAGGCAAAGCACTCTGGTAGTACAGAGAAGGGAGAACTAGTTTTAAACCTAAAAATTAAAACTGAGTATAGAAAATAATAGCAGCTACACTCGTACTCAAATGCCACCACAAGACCTGGGCTGTCAGAACTTTAACAGTCCACAGAGGACAAAATATTGAACAGTTTAGACCTCTGAGGGGAGCTGAATAAAAAAAAAAGCTTTTTACAATCATAAATACAAATGGGGACTTACTCCTGAATTCAGATCAGGACATGGGCAAAGAATACTAAGTTACTGATGAGTTAGTGGTGGAATTTTTCAACTTTACACAAATAAAGGAAAGGTAGTTTCTAAACTTTGTCTTATATTAAGAAAAAAAGTAAATAATGTGCCTGTAACAGCCAAAATCTGGCAATGATGCTACTGAAATGCTTAAAAAAATCCATATATATTTAAAAATATGATATTTTTGGTAGCGGGCGCCTAGGTGGTTCAGATGATTAGGCATCTGCCTTTGGCTCAGGTTATGATCCTAGGGTCCTGAGTTCGAGTCCGCCATTGGGCTCCTTGCTCAGCGGGGAGCTTGCTTCTCCCTCTCCTCCCTGCTCTTGCTCTATCTCTTCTCTCTCAAGTAAGTAAAAAAATCTCAAAAAAAAAAAAGATATGTTAAGTAAATCACTTTTAACCTTTATAACCTTAAATCACTTTAAAACTTTATAACAACTTTCTTAGGGTATGTATTTTTAACCCTTCTTTATCAATGAGGAACATGAGACTCAGAAAACTTTAATAAGAGGGCGTAAATAAAAAAAAAAAGAGGATTAGGAAAAGCATCTTCCTGGAAGCAACACTGAAAGGGAAACACCATACTGCAGACATCAAGGAACAAAAATGGCCTCTGGCAACAAGGCAAGACAAGAATGTGACCTTATATTTTCTCCCTTAGATTTCCAGTTTTTGAATATCAAGTCCAAGGGTACAGAGATAAGTTTTCACCAGTTGGACTGCGAAAGTAAGTCAACAGCTGCTGTGAGTGGTTAAGAACAACCAGAGGTATTTAGGTGTGTGAACACTTCAACTGGAAGAGATTGGAGACAACTGTGCCTTAAGGGCTCCCTTGGCAAAGCACTAGTGCCATCTAGTGGCAGCCACTACACCTTGCAGGCACTGGGTCCCTAAAAACAACCAGCATCCAGGCATGGAAAGGCAGAAACTGGTTTATTTCTCAGGCCAGTGGACTGGTAGTGGCTGCCCTGGAAGCACTGTGTGAAAAAAGATTCCGAAGCTACCATGTGCCCTTCAGAAAAGAACATTATGACTGATTAAAAATGTTGGCCATGAGTGTTGCAGTCATTTCTCAGTAAATGAAATCAACTTTTACAGCAGCAATTGAGGTCTCCCCTCCGAGAATACCTATTTAGGTAGCTAATCCACTTGGCAATGTTTTTGTTTTTTGTTTTTTGTTTTTTACATGGCAATCAACTAGAATATGCAGTGAATAAATACAGCTGATGATCATAAGGAGATCTCTATTTCTCATTATATATTTTAATGTAGTATTTCCTAAGATACACACATAAAATTAGCATAAAACTAGTTAGCACCTTCTAAATGTAATTGTTTAAATACTTTTGTAACCTAAATAATGCATAAATTACTTGATTATGTTGCAGTTCTGTACTAGAAAATTTCTGAATTGTCCCATACGATGACACATTAGAGAAAATAATTTTATACTGTGTATTTTTTTAAAAGATTTTATTTATTTATTTGACAGAGAGAGATAGATCACAATTAGGCAGGAAGGCAGGCAGAGAGAGAGGAGGAAGCAGGCTCCCTGCTGAGCAGAGAGCCCGCTGCAGGTCTGGATCCCAGGACCCTGAGATCATGACCTGAGCCAAAGGCAGAGGCTTTAACCCACTGAGCCACCCAGGCACCCTATACTGTGTATTTTATAAGATGGTTTCTACCCCATTTGGGGGCACTACCTGGGCAGGGAATAATGTTTTTATGGGGCTAACTGATGAAACCCAAACAACTACAATTATTGAAAACAAAAATTCGGTGACTACATACAGTCTAGTACTCAGGATGTTCAATACTTAGTTAAGAAGAGCTACTCTGGTATTCACTGATAAAGAATGCAGGGAAGGGAGAATGAATTATCACCAGGAGGAAGTTCAACTGGTCACAGAAAAGATCAAACAGGGAGGTATGGTAAAGGGATGGTGTGGTGAAGGAGCTCTGCAGAGATGATCCTATAGTTTACAGGGTCAGCTAGCCCTTGATCATCTCATTTTTTGAGATTTGACTAGAAACAGTAGCACTAAAGTCCAGGGCAAAATAAAGATTTTTATGCAAAATAAGATCAAAGTTAGATGCATAGAATATTTGAAGGTGAGAAAACACAAAGTAAAAAAACCAAATCTGATGCAAAAAGATTTATAGGGGTGCCTGGGTGGCTCAGTTGGTTAAGCAACTGCCTTCGGCTCAGGTCATGATCCTGGAGAACCGGGATCGAGTCCCACTTCGGGCTCCCTGCTTGCTGGGAAGCCTGCTTCTCCCTCTCTCACTCCCCCTGCTTGTGTTCCCTCTCTGGCTGTGTTTCTCTCTGTCTGTCAAATAAATAAATCTTAAAAAAAAAAAAAAGATTTATACAATTTTATGATACTGAAGTGCACACATTTGAAAAAAAAATGCCATATTAGTGACCATAACTGCTTTACCAAATATGTAGGTAAAAGAACACAATAAATTTCAAATTTGTATAGAAATATATTAGCGAAAGATTTCTGTTAATGAAAGGACAGTACCATAAATCCACCATTCCAATAAGAGTATACACTTTTATGCTATCTTAAAGGAATGATTTTAAAAATACTATTCAGATACAACCAGGAACATCTAACTTAAAAATCAATGGAAATACGAGAAGTGTAAATTAGGTATGTCAGCATCAGACTGTAAAGTGTGGCACCAGATATGGGTAAGCTACAACACTAGGACTGCAGGTGCCAAGATCAACCAGATAAACACTGATGTTATCTATAATTACCTCATTTTTAGCTTAAATCACAGGTAATGAGGGAACTCAGAGACTCTAAAAGGCAATTAGAAACTGTACTGGCTTTTTTGCTTCCTGTATCAGGAATTTTTAAAAACTTACTTTTATTTAAAGCTATTTTTTCTCCATAATGAAACATCAGGGCATATCACTTATACATATATAAATAAATATAAAATCATAATGCACAATTACAAGCTTAAAATGGATTTCTTTCTATGTCTAGGTGAAATATATTCTCATCTGATGAGGCTCCATTGAAACAAAGGCAACAAATATTTCACTGTGTGGAGGTTTGTTAAAATTAATTTATGATGATATTTTTATTTGGGCTTGGATTTAATTCTGAATTGAGAAATTCTGAACTTCCACCTCAATGTTCATAATGAGACAGAGCAATGAGTTAGCAATAGTTTTGAACTGTCAGGTACAATATTCTTTAAAAAAAAAAAACGTATCATTCTCTTCAAAATATAAGGTTTAAAAGCCTTTAAATTGAAGCTCATATTAAGTAGGTAAAGTCAATAAACATACCTTTAGAAAAGGCATCAAAAAAAGCTGTATCACAAGGCTATAAAAAATTAAGTATATAATAAATATCATCATATATTAATCAAAGGTTCAATATATAGAAATGAGGTGAGAAAAGGATTCTGTCTTAAACTATATGAAGTTGTCTGAAATGAATATATTTGATACTTCATTGTTAACTGATGTTTCTAATAAAATTAATTCTTTGAGACACCTTCCTGCAGACCTCCCCCACCTTCTTCACATCCCTACTGCATTACATTGCTATTTGTGATAAAGAATTTGCCACAGTCTACAATGTAAAATACTAAAAAGGAAATGCTTACAGAATTGAGAACAAATTATTCTGCAGCAATTTAGAAACAGACATTTATTTAGTGAAATCTGATGTCCCAATTGAAAGTAAATCCAATCTCATAAACCATGTTTTTCAAGACTGGGTTGACTTATAGGGTATTACACACATAGAAATGCTTGTATGCTTCAAATAATACTTTCTCTTAGAAAGATCTGAATGGATTATAACTGAATTCATAATTCATTTGATAATTTGTAGATCAGCACTACCCAAGAGAACTTTCTCAGATAACAGAAATGTTCTATATCTGACTGTTCAATACGATGATCATTAATCACATGTGGCTACTAAGCAGATGAAATATGACTAGTGCAACTGAAGAAATATTTAAACCTATTTAAATAGACTCATGCCACTAATGGCTCCTATACTGAACAGCAAAACTCAAAAGTGTTTTAAGGATAATAAGCCATTCACAGATACATCAGATTTTTAAAGTAACAACTATAAAAAAGTTCAAGAGATATAAATATACACATGATATATATTCCATATAGTGGTGGGGAAAGAAAACAGATACACTTTAAAGGTTAAACAGTACAACTAGTTCAAAGGTCAAGATAGTTCCAGAAGAGATATAACAGTACATAATTAATTCTAAACAAATAGTGCTACTAGTAAGATCATATATAGACAAAATAGATTTTTTTTTTTTATCTCTATCTAGTTGACGTTCACTGTCTAGGTTTCTCTGTCTCTACCACCACCCTCTGCCCCTTGCTTCCTCCCACCCCTCTCTTCTTATATACACATAAAAGTTAGGGAAGCAAATCTTTACATGATAAAGTAATGCATCTGTAAGTACCAAAAACAATGCTGGCAAGAACAAGATCCAAGACCTGAATCATGAACCTAATATGCCCATAGTTGGTATTAGACTGGCTCAAAGATCCAGGATATGAAAAATTAAAAGATAAATGGGTCATGTAATAAACTTGAAGTCAATATGGACATTATGTACTTTATAATTGGTTTGGATTAATGTATTTTATAATTTGTTTGGATTAACAGGCATCTGAAAAGGTAAGGAAATATCCTCATCCAAGGGCCACCAGAAAAGCTCACTCATTTATAATTTAAAAGAAAACAACTCACACTACTAAAAAATCCCATGCTTGAAACCTCATAAACCCAGCATAATGAAAGACCAATGTATGCCACATAAGTGTTTTGGTTTTTGTTTTTTGCAATACAGAAATGTTCAGAGTATCAAAATATTACTAAGCCTGAAAGAAATTTCTCCCCAGATGTGGTATACATTTGGAAAATGTATGGCTATTTGGCCCTACCTTAAATGACTCCACACTGCTTTGCTTTTGGAGTTTTCCATTTTGTTTTTAGTGGCATTTTTCTCATGACTACCATTATCAGGCTACTGGCTACCAATTTGTATAATTATACATTAGCTTTTAAAAATCCTAAATCTATACCCCTCTGTCATTTGCTCAGTGTGTCTTTTTTAAAATAAAGACAACAAACTAGACTTTAAGCTGTCACACATTTTAGCCTATTTCAGCATCATAAATCACCAGAATCTTTTCTAATTTAAGAAAAATGTGAAATAAGACTGTGGTAATAAGGACTAGAAGGGCTCTCCTATACCTAAACATATTTTAATAAGCAAATATTTTGCCAGTTCTAATATTTTCCTCTTATTTCCAAGTTTCTGGTTATATTCTAGCTGGTTGAAGCTATTAGAACTTTGACCTGATATGTCACTGAATATCCACATGTCAGCAGCCAATCTCATTCCCCTTAAGGCCTGTCCTTGAGTTCCACCAAGAAGGAATTCAGAGCCAAACTCTTAAGCATGCCTTTACTACCAGTTAAAGAGAAAATACCCTCTCAAGCTGGGAGATGGGATAGGCACAGAGGTGGCAACTGCATCAGGGGTCAGATCTTTTGTTTTTCCTTTTTATGTTTGCATAGGTTATGGGTCACAGCTGGGTGGTCTCTGACTGAGGCTGCTTCCAATCATCTAAGTGACTCCTCCTCCCAGTGGGAGGGAGAAGGGGGAAGGATTTGGCCCTATATGGTCCTCGTTGGAACCGTCATGGCCGCCTTCTCCCTGCAGGGAGCGATCAAAACCACAATGTACATGTATCATAATGAGGCTTTATGTTACTGTTTGCTGGGGTCACAGAGGAGAATGCATGTGTATCCCTTCCAGGGTCTTTCTTTAACTGCCTACTATACCTCAAAGAAAAAAAGGAAAAACCCTTTTTCTGAATGTTGGATACAGGGGGAAGGGTTAAAGGGTTGGGAGAAGACACTAAAATGATGGAATTAGCGTGTGGAAACCTAATTTGAGTCTGCACTGTGTTTCCTATGTAGGCTGGAACACCAGTGCGAGTGGTATTTTTATTACTGATTTTTTTAAAAAAAACAGTTGTTCTGGGGTGCCTGGGTGGCTCAGTTGGTTAAGCAACTGGCTTCGGCTCAGGTCATGATCCCGGAGACCGGGGATGGAGCCCCACGTGGGGCTGCCTGCTCGGCGGGAAGCCTGCTTCTTCTCTCACTCCCCCTGCTGGTGTTCCTTCTCTGGCTGTGATTCTCTCTGTCAAATAAATAAAATCTTAAAAAAAAAAAAAAAATCTGTTGTTCTGCATCACAGTGGAAGATGAACCATTTTTTCGTGACTTCCTTGTCCAAATTAAAATATGTTTCATAAAAGTCCTATCTTAGGCAGAAGTATTCTCCATTAATGAAATTTTATCTGAAAGTTCATCTACTTCAAGATAACTAAAATCTAGTGCTGACGTTATAAAAGACCTTTTGTTATCTTTTTATTCTGTTATCCGTATGATGAATAATTCAGATATCCCCAAATGGATGCCACAAAAATTTTAATTATATGACCACAGATATCCTTATATGAACCAAAGAGATGTTTCCATAAAGCTGTCACAAGGATTGCTACTATAAAATTGAAAACTAGGGGTCCTTGGGTGGCTCAGTCGTTAAGTGTCTTCCTTCAGCTCAGGTCATGATCCTGGAGTCCTGGGATCGAGCCCCATAACAGGATCCCTGCTCGGCGGGAAGCCTGTTTCTCCTTCTCTCACTCCCCCTGCTTGTATTCCCTCTCTAGCTGTATTTCTCTCTGTCAAATAAATAAATTAAAATCTTTAAAAAATAAAATAAAATTGAAAACACAAGAAAATTCTCATTTTTCTACAGAGCTTTTTAAAATAGTATGATTAGGAATGACGCCTAGACATACACAGGCAGGAAAATGGGGGTCCTTCTCTAGGACCCATCAACAGTCCAGGTGACAGTGGGAAAAACAGGGGATGGGAGCACTGTTAAAAATGCCAATCAGACCACTCTAGTTTTAGTTATCCCACTACCTTGACCTTCTTCTAGATCTCTCAAGTAGGGGGGAAAAAAAAGTCCCTGTTCAACCTACATAATCAAAATATTAAAAGAGAGAAGCAGGCTCTGTCTTTGGCCAGGTGGTCAGGGGCAAGCAAAAAAGAGTAGTTGCTTAGGAAGTTATAAATTCATCACTGTGCCCTGAACAAAATCCACATAACAAGAGGTCTGTGCCTGTTCAATGACAGTAGAGCTCTGCTCCTCAAGATAATAAAAAATTGGAATGAGAGTTAAGAGATAGTGTTCAACTATCCTGTTTTGTTTCAAATGGGTTCAGAGACTTGAGCCTGTCATCTGAATTACTTTACTAATTTGAACAAATAGCTTGAAATTCAATCTTTGAAAATCTTTGAAATATGTCAACCAGCTAAACTACTATATCTATCTCAGAACATTGCATCTATAATCATGAAATGAAAACTATGTCCATATGTTCAGATGATACCAGGACTTCTTTTAAATTTCAAATATTCTCTCATTAGCAGGTTATTTTTTATGCCATAGCTGCTTTATTGATTTTTCTCATATTTCTAAGCACATAATATTCATTCTCAATTATATCATTATCAGCTATTTCATATAATTTTGTGATTTAAAGATTCTCATTTTCAACTCCCAGTTAAATTTTTTGATCATGGATTTAAATATATCAAACACCTATGATATACTAAAATCTAAAACTTTAATACTATAGAAATACTAGTTCATGCAAAGTAACAATGTCAACAGAATGAAACTGATATATGTAAATACACATACTGTAAGGGCCACTTTAGCTGTTTTTTTTATAACTAAGGGCATAATTTTGTCACTAACAAATATAAGGCCAATAGAATCTAAGCATTTTAACAGTGCCCCCACCCTCAAAAACAGAATGTACTGTTCGAGAGTAGAAAATTAAGACTATCTTTACTCATGCTGTTCACCTCACAGAAAAGTCTTGTCCCTCTAGAATGTCCAGCAGATATATCTTCCTTGTAACCACCACTCTCCCAACCCCTCAATTTTAACTATGTCTCTGATATTCCTCTAGTACTTAGTAAAATGCTCCCATTAAAACATTGGTCATCATCTACATTAGTGGAGTCCATGTCTGTCTTTGCTCCTACATGATAAGAGGGCAGTGTTTTATTTGTATTTGGATCTTGGAGATTTAGCACACTGGCTTGCCTATAATGGGTATATAATAAAGATGTGCAGAATGAAGATTTGTTAGCTCTCCTGAACCAAATATATATATATAACCAAATATATATATATATATATAACCGAATAGATATATAAACAAATATATATATAAACAAATGTCACAAAAACATTTGTGAAACCTCTGGATTAGAAAAAATTTGAAAAAATAGGATTACAGGGGTGCCTTGGTGGCTCGGCTCATTAAGCAACGGCCTTGGGGCCCAAGTCATTATCCCAGGGTTCTGGGATCAAGCCCTGCATGGGGCGGGGGTGGAGGGGGAGTTCCTTGCGCAGTTGGGAGCCAGTTTTTCCCTCTCCCTCTGACTGCTACTCGGCCTGCTCGTGCACTCTCTGTCAAATAAATAAGCAAAATCTTAAAAAAAAAAATGATAGAAGATTACTAACCACTGCCACCTTTCCCCCAGAAGGCAAGGTAATCTGATACAGAAAATAGACAAATATTGAATAGCAATCTCTACTAAAATATTCTGTGAAAAGTCCACCTTTAAACTGTATCTTTGAGACTTGCAAATTGTCAAATGAAAAAATCAGTAATTAAGTCTTATGTAGAGCTATCATATAATTATAAAGCAGACCTATAAGTAAAAAGGCAAGGTATTTAAAATATTTAAAAAGATTTATAACTTTCCACTTTTTAACCATTCTTCTTTGTATTATTATCTCAAATTATAGATCCAATAACACACTTCAACATTACTAATCAAATACTTGACATGGTCCATTTTTACTACCCTACTTAAAAAGTGCAACATACTAATATATACTACAAATAGTGACCCAAGGAGGATGACAGGGGGTGCATTTCAACTGGGGAAACCAGGAAAAAACAGAAATGTGTTCAGAGGAAGGGACTCTCAGTGATGACTGACTCAGAACAGCTTATCATTGTATTTCAAATGTATGCCTGTCTTTTCAAAGATAAACATTTACACAGCCTTGGATGACTGGATCTTGCAGCTGACTATGTAAATAAACAAATAAGAAAAAAATCTTTCCCCTAGCCAGGCTACAGATAATAAAAAGGGCTTGAAGAGGCTTCTGAAGCAAAGAAACTCAAACTAACACATATGCTCAAGTCAGTTTGGGTTATGTTAATGTAAGACTGTAAATGCAAACAAGCCAGTTAACTAGTTAAATGGAAGGTAACATTTTCAGAGGCTTAAGTGATCAATAATTAGTTCAGACAGTTGTATATCACAGAAAAGCACAGATACTGACCAGTTCCACTATCATAAGAAAATAATAAAGTTACTTCAAGAAGATATATTCATCATTCAAGTGTGATTTTCCCCCTTCTCTCAAATATAGCTTCATTATGGAGATATGAATAAGGTATTATTTTGATTTTGGTTTCTGGAAAATGTGACGGTTACATTAATGTTTTGTGCTCTCCGAAATTATCATTTAACTATAAAAGTTGTGGTGCTAGTTCAACAAATATGAAAACAAGAACTAAGAAAATCTGCTACTGAGATTGTGAGGCTAAACAGGTGTGGATTTTATAGATATTCTTTCTATATAATTTATAGATAACTGTAGATACTTATAAATTTGATCTTTTATGGATAACTGGAGATCTAATTCTTAAATACTCATTTATTATCAGTTTAGGACTGCAGAGCATTTTAAAAAGACTTTTCTGAGACAAAGGACTACATTGATAGATAAAAAGTTGATTAAAACTTAAAGGAAATCTCACAAGCACCTGGGTGGCTCAGTGTGTTAAGCACTTGGCTCAGGTCATGATCTCAGCGTCCTGGGATCGGGCCCCACAGCAGGCTCCCTGCTCAGAGGACAGCCTGCTTCTCCCTCTCCCTCTGTTCTCCGCCTCTGCTTGTCCTTTCTCTCCCTCACTCCCTCCCTCTCTCAAATAAATAAATATCTTAAAAGTAAATTTTAAAAAACTTAAAGGAAATTTCAGAAGAGAAAGGAAAGCTGTAGAAGTTAATTTGTTATGTGTTAGATGCATAAGTACGCTCCCTACAACTCTACAATATATGAGCTGTTAACATTCCAATTTTACCAATGAGGTAATCAGGAATCAAAGAGATTAATTCTCTTGTCAAAGGTCACACAGTCAATAGGGGGTAGAGCTAAGATATAAACTTTAATCAGTCTTATTTCTATGTATATGTTTTTTCCAAATTGTTTTCCTGAATTGTATAGTAATTCTTAAAAACTTAACAGAGTTAATAGATTCTCAACAAAATACAGGCAACACGAAGTGAGAAAAGTATGGGGCACCTAGGTGGCTCAGTCATTTAAGCATCCTTTCCTTTGGTTTAGGTCATGATCTCAGGATCCTGGGATGGAGCCCCAAATTGGGAATCCCTGCTGTGAGGTATCTGCCTCTCCCTCTCCCTCTGCCCCTGCCCGTTGGCTCCTTCTCTCTCAAATAAATAAATACAACCTTGAAAAAAAAAAGTGAAAAAAGTAATGCTCTAAGAACAGGAAAAAAACCTTTCTCATCTACTTACTAAGCACTGATAACCTTGGAAAAATAAAATGGCAAGGGCTTTAGGAACTTAAAATTACTGGTTGGTAGAAAAGTGGGATGGAAATTCAGATTAGTCTCTATTATTTTTAGTATCTGCTGTGAACTGAATGTTCCCCTCTGCCCCAAATTCATTGTTGAGCCCCAACAACCAGTGTGATGCGTGTTCCTCACGAATGGAACTAGTGCCTCAGAGAGCTCTCTGGCCCCTGCTATGTGACAGCACTGTGAAAAGAGAACCAGGGGGCTCTTACTGGACACCAAAGCTGCCAGCACCTTGATCTTGGACTTCCCAGCCTCCAGGACTGTGAGAAATAAATTTCTGTTGTTTATAAGTCACCCAACCTCTGATACCTGTTATAGCAGCCTGAACATACTAAAAATATAACATTCAACAATTAAATTGATTCTGACTCCATATTCTTCAATATAACAGAGCACCAAACTTATATCACTCTAAGAGTGTAGCCAGAACCCAGATTTCTAAATTTTAAATCCAAAGTATGCTTTCACTCTATGATCTCTACTAATATTTTAAATCACTATTTCATGGTTGTTTCAAGACACATTATGACCCACTTACATACAAATGGGGCAAAAAAGGTATTATACTAGAAATAAATGTAAATGGTAGAAGGATATTTGTCACATTCTCTCGAATTACTGATTATATATAAACAGGACACCTAAAATGTTTATGATAAAACTATGAGACTAATTTTTAAAGTTTACTCAGTGACTAAACAGTGCTCGAATAAATGTATTTTTTATTATTCAGGAAAAGAATTAACTTCGACTTAAAAAAGCCAAACCAACTATACTTTCTTTAAAAACTTTTTATCAACTTCAAAATAGCCTTTAACTCTGTGGGCTACGGAACACACAATACTGAGAAAGAGAGGCAAGTTCAGAAGCTCAGATCAGTACTAAGAAATTATAAATATCACTCAATATAGAGCCAAGTGGTTTTTTATTTTCTTCCCTTCTTAAGGAAAGAAAATAAAAATATAAAGGGGGAAAAGTTCCCTTTATTCTGCAACAAATGTTCTTTCAAAACGTGATATGTATTGTTTCTTAAAAGGAAAAAATAGGAAGCTAAAAAGAATGGGTGTTTCTTAATTAAAAAAAAAAGTATACTTTACAATATTTGAGGTCTTTATAAATTTTTCAACTCTCAAGTCATCCCACCATCCCATTTGCAAGATTTACTTGCAAATGACATGCATAAGTATTTTGCAAACCTTTCTGGAACCACTATCTTTTTTTTCTTTTTTTTTTTTTTTAAAGATTTTATTTATTTATATGACAGAGAGAAACACAGCCAAAGAGGGAACACAAGCAGGGGGAGTGAGAGAAGGAGAAGCAGGCCCCCCGCCGAGCAGGGAGCCCGATGTGTGACTCGATCCCGGGTCTCCGGGATCATGACCTGAGCAGAAGGCAGTCGCCCAACCAACTGAGCCACCCAGGCGCCCCCCCCCGCCTTTTTTTAAACTCAACACCAAAGTTTCTAACTATTATAATCTTTGTTTATTGGTGATGAGTTATAACAGAACAACCATTGGCTATTACTATTTTGAACTGTGTCTCCTGGAGACAACACTTCATTTACAAAGTATTATTTGAAAATTATCCAACTGTCAAAATTCACAAGATAATACTTTTTTCCTAACGGCACAGCTTGGGAAAATACACCCAGCAATGGTACCACATGAAATTAAATTGTAGAAGTAATTAGGGTAGAATACATGATCTACTACCGCATATCAGAATCTAAAAAAATCATAGTTAAATGAACAAATTTATTTAAAATGATCTACAATGACTTATTTTCTATCCTATGACATTTATACAACACACCAAGATGATGTCTGAAAATTAAGCAATATTCTGTTTCCCAAGAATGCCAATAACTTGTCTGAGTTTTCCCTATTTAACCAATGTATTTTAACATGATTTGTCACTACATAAACACAACCTAAATCTTAAATGAGGCAATCCTAAATCTTTATATCCTAAATCAAAAATGAGGCAAAAATGAAGCCATTTTCTATTTTGGGAATCATAACATTATATGTGAAAAAAGCACTACACAAATTAAAAAACCATACAGACTTCTATGAACTTTTGTGGAAAGTTATGATTTGATCAATAAAGATATTTAGAAACACAGGGTAAAAAAGGAAAGTTTAACAATGTTCACCTTCAATTTATTTCATAGGTCACTGTTATACCATCTAATAAGATAATTAAAAACATGCAAGCAGCTGGTACTACAGCTAAACAGATTAATGTAATAGTCTGTAGTCATATGTGCTGGCAAGGGGCTGCTTGCCTCTTTGGAGAGGAGAAGGTCAGCTGCCCTTGGGAAAGGAGGAGGGTGGTGGAGAGAGAATATTCCTTCTACCATGTGGCCCTGTGCTTCAGTCACTAACTTAATCATCTACCGCAAACTGCTAATCGGCAAACTACTATTCTTCTTTCATACCCAGCAAGGGTCTCTCCATTTTAATGTTTAAATAAGAAATACAGAAAGCTCATATAATTTGACAGAGAACACTGGTCTTTAAAAATCCTAAGATCTATTGCATAAACCAATAATATCTTCTCAAGTCTTAGAAATTTTCCATTTTAACACATCATTTGCAAATTAGTTGGGAGACAGATAACTGAATTTTAACAAGAAGTTCTAAAACAAGAACTAATCTATTACTTAGGCACCATACAATATTCATGGTGCCTTAGGAGTTAAGTTCAGTGCAAACCCACAAAACACACAAATCCAAGTAAAAATTCCTGGCCTATAAAAAACAAATCTATGAACATTAGGCATACAGAACTATTGTGTTACGATTTGATCAATTGTAAATTTCAGAATTTGTCAAAATTCCAAAAATCCACCTCTGAACTTATACAAAGAATAAAACATCTTCCTTTTATCATAGCTATGTGTACACATTTACTATATGAAAGCAACTGAGAATATTGTATCAGAGTGAGAGGTTTAACCTCAGGTTACACTTCTTCTTAGCTCCTTTTCTCCTAACCGACAAAAGATACTGTTCTGTAAGTCACACTTTTTTTTTAACCTTCCTTTTAGTGTTTCTGTATCAGGGCACTGTAAAAACTTCTAAATACCAGACGGTTACCAATGATGACAATGATGATAATGCCACAGACAAGAAGATAAAAAGAGCTACTATTTACTCAGCATTTACCACATGACACTACCCCATCAACTCCTCCTAACAAGTGTATTTTTTCTTACCCCCACCCTAATGATGAGGAAACTGAGGCTAAGACTTATCCAAGTTTCCCAAGTATTCTGGAGTCAGGATATGAACCGTCTCACCATATATTTGGGTATTATTAACAAATGTAAAACAAAACAACAATCAGTGGCTCTGCCTTCTTGAAAGTAACAATCCAAGATCACAATAAGAGAAACACATAATGGGAAGAGTACAGACTTAGGTGACCAATTCAAGACAGAATTCAAAAGTTAATAAAACCTCCACATACGTGCTATAAAAGGGCACACGTGTTGGAGTACTAAGTGAAGGCTAAGGCAACAAAACTGCCAATTTATATGAAAGAATTCCAGAAAGAATTAATAAATGCCACGTCTTTACATTTGGATTTTCAAAAGGCTTTACCTTCTACATTTTATCAGTCTTCACAAGAGTTGTGAGGAGGAAGCAGGTTAGACATTAGAATGTCTGTCTTATAAGATGACAAACTAAGGCTAATCATTATCCTGGACACAAGTATATATAGTTTGAGTATGATGGTACTTGTCTGACTGTGAAGAAAGGTCAGGATTTCTGAAACAGTTTAAATAAGACAAAGGCAGATCTGTTAGGCTAAAAGATCTTTGAGAGTTAACAGTCACATTTCTAATAATCTATTTAAGTTTAAAAGAGCAATGACAGCAACAGAAAAATAATTTTCATTTTAAAAGGGAATTTTATTGACAATTTTACCGTGATCATGCAACAATTCCTAGCTTTTATCGGTTAACCTTAATATGAAAATATACCCCAGAGCTGTGCTTCAATGAATTCTGTATTTAACCCAAGTGTCAAATTCACAAGTAAGCTCATTATATTGTAAGAGCTATTGCCTGCTAAGTAGAAAAATATTCATTTCACACCTTAAATACTATAATACTATTTAATAATAGCACTGGTCTGCCAACTATTAAAAGCTCGTTTTTATATATTGTACTACCTGAGCTTTTTATCTTGCCTTTTTAATTACAACAATAAATTAATATCCTAACATTACAACACTGACAGGCATTGATTAAAATTATATTAGTCAACAACATTAGTATTTATTGTGCAAAGTTGCATTAGGAGTTCATTTTCAAGGTACAATTGTCATTCTATAATACTAAAACATTTCAATCTTCAAACTATTTAAGAATAAAATAAACTACAATACTGCCTTCACATTAACATATTTCTCTTACCTATATTATGTCCATTATTTACTATAATTAGCTAAACTACAAATGTAATTGTAAAATTTACCTCACCAACAAAATATATACACATATGGATTTTCCTTCATTTGAAATACATCTCTATTTTCCTTGTGTCTTAGCCATTTTTTATTGTATTTATAACTAGCAATGATACTAACAACATAGATTTCACATATATTATCATATTAACATTCCTCACTCACATGCCAAATCATGAATGTTTAACTATCTTTTATATTCACTTCAGCACTAAAAGAAGGATATGAAGAATTCCAACATTTATAAGGTAAGAGGAGTACAGTGAAAATACAATGAAAACATATGAGCTTTACTGCTGTGATAATACCCTTCTAGAACACCATGGGAACATAAGCCTTTTGTGGTATCTGTGACACTTGAACGACTGATTATTTATACAGACCCCAACTGATATAAAATAAAGATGTCAAGTGTTTCAATTACCATCTCATTTCTGGAATTCATAAACAAATTGAAAAAACTTTCCCATTTACCACATTTTTATTAAATGCTTCTTTTCTGTATACAAGGCCCTATTCTAGATATTAAAAGCTTGCCTGGAATCTAAAAAAACAAATGACACAGTTCCAATGAGGGACATACAATATGTTCTGAAATAAAAATATAAAAATTCCAATCATAAACTTCATATTTATTACATAAAAGGAGTTACAGCTTAACATTCAAGTGAGTTTCCAAGTATACAGTGGTTCTTGTGTGCATTTTATTGTGTCACTGCAAAAGTGTCAGAACTAACTAATTAATCATCAGGACATTTTACTCAAAAGAATTTCTTTAAGAATCTGCACTATTATCTACAATGCCAAACTATATTATTATTGAACCTGTACCTTTTTTCCTTAAAAGAAAACCTAGTTCTTATATTCCATTGGTTAAGTATATAAATATTCAAATATTACTAGAAAAAATTTAATCTTCCTTCTTCCTATGTTTCCCTGTTATGAAGGTACAAAATCCATAAACATTTACTCAAGCAAATCAAGTTATAAGGAGAATATTACCAAAATACTAGAGAAAAGACATGTTTCCTTAACTAGCATATCCTTAAAAAAAAAAAAAAAAATTGCTAATTGAGATGTAACTGCCCGGTTTGCTGAAGAACCAAATGGGATATAAACAAACAGCACTTGATGTAACTACAGATTACATTTCATATTCTCTTAGATGCTCATAAGGAATATATTCTTTTTTTTTTTTTTTTAAGATTTTATTTATTTGACAGAGAGAAACACAGCCAGAGAGGGAACACAAGCAGGGGGACTGAGAGAGGGAGAAGCAGGCTTCCTGCAGAGCAGGGAGCCTGATGTGGGGCTCGATCCCGGGTCTCCGGGATCATGACCTGAGCCGAAGGCAGTCGCTTAACCAACTGAGCCACCCAGGCGCCCCAGGAATATATTCTATTTTAACATGAAACTTAAACAAATGGAAGCCTTTAGTACAGTAACAGATATACTGGAGAAACAAAATCAAAAATGGTTTATAATGGAGCTTAATACTACATGTGCATTCATACCAATTATACACTAATAACTGATACCTACAATAAGGTCCTTTAATTAAGAACTTAAAAGGTCACATTGTTCATTACTCAGTAAGTCTGCAGAACAATCACATTATCACAATGTGATAATTTACATTTGACTTATTTTTAAAGCACAGGTAACATTTCCTTACTACTCTAAGATTAGAATCGTGTAATGTTAGGTATCTTGTATATTATTTTGTAACAATATGTATCTATGTATTCATCACCTACCTATAGGAATTAAAAGTCCCATCAGAATCTAAAGTAGAACTTCTTCCATTTTTATTTGAATCTCCTGGAAAAAAAAATTAAAAACACTGAAATAATGAAGATTATTAAACTGAATATTTTAGTTCAAAAGCTGCTGTCTGACAGTTCTATGCAGTATAATTGGGTCCAAAAGCATTATCCCTTTATCCCTACCCCCCAAATATCTCTTGTAATCAGGTCTTTATGCAAGAAATTCATTTTGATGTTAAAATATAAATACCACCACTCTTAAGTCGGATAGAAATACTATAAAAATAATTGCTAACAGAACAAATGAAACACAGTACATTTCTTCTTTTTTTCCAGTACATTTCTTTTAATGAATCATAAACAAAACTGAAATTTATAAACCATTTTATCATACACTAGTGTTTATAAACAAAGAGCAACTCATTGTTAGCGACCAAGTCACCTGTCCTGACCACTGGTACAGTCAAAAGAGAGCAATGGAAAGGGGACCTAGGATGTTTTCCAGACCCCAGCTCTCCATGGCTGAGGGATCAGGTAAGCAGAGAGGTAAAAGAAAAAGCAGGCTTGGGAGATGGTGAATGCATTCCAACGAGCTTTACTACACCTTAATATTCTTCTTAAAACTTTATGTTTTACCTGTGGGCAAAAGTTCAGCAATTTTAAAAATGAAAAAACAACACTGAAAGATATTTCTGCATCATAATGTAATACCAAACATTTAGAAAAAAAATCCCACTAAAGAAACTGTTATATTCATAGTATCAGACTTAGAACAAACTCATACCTAAATGTGCTAAAGAAGTTTAAAAAATGCTTACCAATGCCACAGTATAAAATATATATGCTTACTGACAGAAATTTAATTTTAGAAGTTTACATTTTAAAATATATACTTCAAAGTATAGTTTTTATGAAACCATAGTATGCTATCAAATAGATCATTTATTCTGAGAAACAAATTTAAAAGACTAGATTCTGATTACATTTTATACTCCTAATTCTTGTAATGTAACTATCAAATATCAGATTATATTCATTTTATGATATGTAAAGCTTAATAATTTAATGATTTATCCATTTTAATTTATACTTTTAATCCACTTTGAACAATCTAAGGTGCCACTGGAGATCATCACAGTGGTCCTGGTTAAGTCAAATAGTAATTACAGAGCTTTCGCTTTAAAGATGAGATTATTTTTAATTATTGAGTACAGTATTTAAGGTACCATACTTATATAATTATGTTACTCATTAAATGGTTATTGAAAGCTGAAATGTAATTTTAATGACAGCTACCTATTTTTCTTTGCACATTTTATAGTTGACAGATTAGTCAAGAATGTTGGTTCTTTTCAAAATTTTTACAGCTCTGCCAAAGTGTTTAGGAGGAAAAAAACTAGACTGGGTCCACTTACTAACTTTTAACTCCATTCATTTTTCAAAATGCACTTCAGGTTGGTTTTTTTTTTTTTTTCTTCTTTTCCATTAAACAAAAATCCTAAAAAGGATTATAGCATTCAAAAATATTGCCAAATTTTACAGAAGAAAATTTTCCAAAATCACTTAAATGTTTAAGATCAATTTAGCTGGGTATTTTTGTTAATTCTTTGAAAACACAGATACTATAAGATCACTCATACAACATACTTTATTTTCTTAAAAAATTAATGGTATTATAATAAACTAAAATGATTTAAAGAAAATTACTGTTTCTTACTAAATGAAAATTTCTTACAACACATGTTATTTAACAGCTTGCAGACATTTCCTGTGAAACATTCTATAATCAGCATAAAATAAGCAACTATATCATACATTTAAAATATGAGCCTTTCTCTTTAAAACTAAAGATTATAGTTACTTAAATACATAAGATCTCACAAACAGAATATTTCTTCCTTTCTGCTGATATTTACCAGATAAATATAAAATCCTTCAAATAATTAAGAGACATTCAGCTTTTTAAACTAGGTTTTGTCATCATAATATACTACAAAGGTTTTCTTCATCTTATACCTGTTTCAAAATGAGTATATCATATTAAATGTAACCTTCAAAGGATGTGAATAAAGGGAAAAAAGCAGTTTTTCTTTCTCGAAAACATACCAAATAAGGACTACAATTGTTTTTCTAAACAGTATTAGAGAAAAGATTTCAGAGTTTATTATATGGGGAAAAGGCAATGAAGTTTTGAAGCGGGAAAAACTGCTTTGTTCCCTCGAACCTCTAGTTGAAATTCATTATAGCAAATGTTTATGAAAACATCTGTTCCTTACAGTTATAAATTCTTAATTTTAGTATGGACGATTCCAGCTTCTTATTTTGGAAGGAAATTGACAATTGAAAGATTTACAAAAGAACAGGCAGAATTTGTAATTCTGGAAAATTGTATATACAGTGTGTATATCTTGCAGAGATTTTCATTTGTGTGAAACATTTGGAGGGGCTTGAAACTGGTAACTAGGAGAAATCGGACAGAGAGGCTCCTCTTTGATTTAAGGTGTTATACAATAAAAACCTATTTGTAACAGAAGGAAACATAAGCCAAGAATTATAAATAAATGCTACTTTACCACAAATCTAATTTGGAGCATATATAATAAAAGAAGTATTAATTTTATCAGGGATTTTAATAAGTCTAAAGCCAATACAATCATGGGAAGATATATGTACTGTTCCCCAAAAATAACAACAGAGGGTGCAAGAGAGTTTAATATGATGTTTTTAGTTGCTGTTCTGATTCTTGTACTAAGTTGTCAGGTAGCCATAACTGTAACAAAGATGTATAGGTTGTTTTCAGATTTCTCTCCCCCTCTTCACTTCTCTCTTTCTCTCTCTCACACACACATATCTAAACACACATACAAGCATAGGCACATTATTACAGTAATCCTGCACAAAGACCTTTAAATTATCAGACAGCACAAATATTTAAAATGTGTTTTAAGATAACAGATTACCTTTCACTTGCTTGAAAAGTAACTTAATAAATTTTCAAAATAAAATTGTGATTTTAAAAGTATTTCAATATTTAATGTAAATTAACCAAAAAATAATCTAGATATATTTATTGAGGAAAATTTAATAAATACATAAATTACATACATATTATATATGTTGCTATGTGTATGTATACTGTGCAATATGTATGCACAGGAATAGCTCATCAATTATTTGTGACAATTACAATGTGAAATTTACATAACAGATTAACTTCTCATTGGTAAATAACTTTATAAAATGAATTCTTAGCACTCACAATTAAAATAAGTAGACCGATTTAAAAAAAATACCTTAATAGCCAAATTATTTTAAATGAGGATAGAAAGAACATGTATTTTCCATTAATAATTTCTAACATACATGTATCCAACTTATTAAGCAAATAATACATAAAATGGTGACCTAAATCTCAAAAGAAGATATTAAATTCCAGATTATTTTTTAACTTTTGCTGTAGTCATGTTTAGCTAAGGACATTTATAATATCTATGTACTGTTGAAAATCATGTTAAATGAAGATTTACAATAGATTTCTATAGTGCTTTTTATGTACAAACAACTCCTTCATGAAGGTAGAACCAGGTATTTTAAACTAGGTTATGTTAGAAACTACCAGAATAATGCTATAAACAAACACAACTACTCAACTGGGCCCTCAGTTTACATGTCAACAACATCAAGTTTTAGAAGATCACATCATACTAGGTATGAATTCCAAAAAGTATTACATACTTTAAAAAATAAGGTTTATCTCTATAAATTGTTAGAGAAATGGCACCAAGTGTGTGTAATGAATATTTAATAGTAAGAGTGGAAAAAAGATTTGCTTTAAACTAAATGAAAACAAACCTATGGATAGCTACATTTAGTTGTGATAGGATAATATGCCATAAACAGTGTAGAGACCTAAAACCTTTTGTTTCTTTTAAATGAACATTACTAGTGAAATGTTTTTTAAATTTAAAATCCCATTTAAAGAAAAGGATTCAAAAAAGATCAATGAATTAAATATATTCATGTGCTGACACAGTAAGGCAAAGTATAATGACTCAGCATTGTCTATGAAAACAGTAGACAATAAGGACATCATCTCAACAGAGAGACAATAGTCTCTCTATGCTAATTTATTTATGTTAAAAATTCCCAGTGCTCAGGGCTCCTGTGTGGCTCAGTTGGTTAAGCGACTGCCTTTGGCTCAGGTCATGATCCCGGAGACCCGCAGGATCGAGTCCCACATCAGGCTCCCTGCTCAGCAGGAAGCCTGCTTCTCCCTCTTTCAGTCCCTCTGCTTGTGTTCCCTCTCTGGCTGTGTTTCTCTCTGTCAAATAAATAAAATCTTAAAAAAAAAAATTCCCAGTGCTCAAGTAAATAAAAAAAAAATGTCTATTCAATAATATTCCATTTTTTCTATTATTATCAACATTCTAATGAGTTAATGGCCATATTTAATTCTTTACATAATATTTAGAAGTTTACTATTTTTTATCTCCAAAAATGTTTATTAGCATGATTAAAAACATTTTTTGAATAACGACAGGATTTCTAAACATGAAAGAGTGTCAGTGGTTCTACCCTATAACCAAATATTCACAAGTGAATGGACAGCTTTATTGCCAGTCTTCCTTTTATTAAAAACAATCCATATTTATTGGTTCCATGTGAAGCTGTGATCATTGCTTTGACTGGGAATGAGTCCTTACTGCAATTAGGTACAAAAAATATCTTCCATAATTAAGAGTCTGACTTGTATTACTGAGTAAAGAGTTGATAAAAATCCTCAGAGTTGGCTTTTGTTTTTTAAAAACATTCTTTTTACACACTACAAAGAAATAATTAGTACTTTGCTTGTTTAAATCACTACATGATATTTACAATGGCAGTCCCCAAAGGTCCTCCCTTCACATAATCACAAACACAGACCCTCTTTTGGAGTGTACATTTTTGGAGTAGTCTCTGAAGACTTGGGCCTCCAAGTGTTTATACTGGTTTAAAAACAGTAGTAGTAGTCATTACACGTCACCTTCACACAGGTATGGCAGTATGGTGAAAGCTTTGGTAACAAAACCAGCTTTTCTGAAAACTTAGGCAAGCTATTGACTTGTTCTTCTAATTCTATCCCTTGATTTCTAAAATTTCTGATGGTTTCTCCCACTTGCCGCCTATGTTTTCCAGATAGGGATAAAAGGGTAAAACCAGAACAAGGATGACCCTGCCTCTCATTGGTTCCAAGACATTTCTGGTATCTTTCAACAAAGTCAGAGGCTAATCACAGCTGTGCAACACATTTAAGCAACTTACATAATATTGGAACTCTGTATTCTGCTATTCATTTATACCAAGCACTTTGTATTTCTTCTTCTGAAGCTGCCGTATCACAGTTTCAGAGATAGGATATATTTCTTCAAAATGAGAGTGCATGATTTTTCTGACTTCTCCATCTCCAGCACCTATCTGAGGGCTTTCCAATCTGGATTAATTTTTGCAATCTCTGAAACTGATCTGGGGAAAATGCAAACATTGAGTCTCTTCCTAACAACTCACTGATAGTAGTCTAGATATAAACAGGCTAAAAACAGATGACACAAAATTGTGACATAACTGGACAAATAGCCAGTCTGATTTTTCAATACTGTTAAGAACATCTGTGTTCCCTGATTAAGGTAACTCTGTACAAAGAGAGCCTGGAATGATTCACATTTCTCTCTATTGCACACATACTACTAGTGGTTCTCCTTCCTGCTGGCCTCTGCCCTGTCAGCCTGTGAGGGCCACGTCTCATGTTCACATACAGGGAGCAGGGGTCAGGCTCCACAGCACCCACATCCTCCATGCAAGGCAGACACCAGATTCAGGCACAGTCAGCCCATAGTTTCAGCAAGGGCCACGGTCATTTATTTGGATTACCACCAATGTTGGGGCAAGGAGGAGGAAATACCACTGCTCAGATTACAGCCATGACACCCAGCTTGTCCATCCAGCTACTTCAGGGCCAAGGCAGGGGGTCAAAATTATTATTTTAGGCCATAAAAAATCAGATGTAAAAAACAAATACACAGAAACTTTAAAATAAATAATATTTCAAATGGATAATTTTAAGAAGGTAATAGTTTTGTTATTCCCATTAAATCATTGATAGAATAATTTTCAAAAAGAAAGCAGAGTGACATCAGTGGAGTGGCAGAATATACAACTCCAAACTCTCAACCTCCCAAAGAAACACAAAAACAAGCAATAACTGTCAGAACCAACTTCGCAACGATTCAGGAAGACAATCCGAGATTTACAAAGACCAAATGAACAGTGGACGAAGAGGGGAACCTGGGTGGCTCAGTCATTCAGCGTCTGCCTTCAGCTCAGGTCATGATCTCAGGGTCCTGAGACTGAACCCTGCATCGGGCTCCCTGCTCGGCGGGAAGCCTCTTCTCCCTCTCTCACTTCTCCCTCTCTGCTTGTGTTCCCTCTCTAGCTGCGTTTCTCTCTGTCAAATAAATAAATAAAATCTTTTAAAAAAAAGAAAAAAAAAAGAATGAAGAAAGAGACTTCTTGAAAACTTTGCAGCATTGTTATCTGCCCTTACTCTACTGCCATCTTTGTATAGCAGCAGTCTTGAAGAGGAATGCAGTTGCCAGTGTGAGACACCAGTACTTGGTTCTGGAGTGAGCAAAGCAGACCATATTTGCAAAATATTATGTAACTCTGTTCTAACTCATTTAGGAGCTACCTGAAAGACTGACACAGAACATTCATCTCTTTTTTGTCTAATTCGAAAAGAATGGTGAGCATGCTCTTAAAACACACTGCAAGCCGAATTAAGAACAAGCAGATCTGTGAGGCAAAGGTTACAACTAAAACATTAACAAGACCACCTGGTAACAAAAGTTGGTGAGAATTTTCTTGGGAAACCAGGACTTTCAAAAGTACTCATGTATATAGGAAAATGTATCTGAAGCTGATCACTAAGATGAGTATAAGCCTGGCGAAATTATGAAGGACTGCTATGGCACAGAAACAATTTGCAAACAGGACAGGTTTTGGTTCTTTGTTGAGTTCTTATTCTTTTTTTTTTTAGCTCCTGGCTTTCAAAGAAATATCTGTCAAAATCTTAGTTGAATATAACCTAAGGAATAAAGATTTCAGTAACTTCATATACCAAAGAATAAATCTTGGCAAAAATAAAAAAAAATAGATTGGGAAATACGGGACTAAAAAAGTTTAAGAATATAGAAAATTAGCAAATATTAGGAGCAACTAAATTTCAAGAGTTACCAAATTATCATATTCAAATTATCAGTGTCAACAATAAAAAAAGAAAATCACAAAGCACATAATAAAAAAAGGGAAGCAAGTTTCATAAAAAATAAATTGATAACAACTACCCTGGAGAAATCTAGAAATTGGATTTGCCTACAAAGATTTTGACATAACTGTCTTAAGAATGCTTAAAGAGCAAAAATAAAATACAGACAAAGAAAGAAAGGAAATCTTATAAATGAATGAATAAAAAAAGGATTATTAATGCAGAGGTAAATTATATAAGGAATAATTTTGGGGACTGAAAAATACAATACCTGAAATGAAAAATTCACTTGAGTGGTTCAGCAACAGGTGTCAGCAGGCAAAAGAAAGAAATAGCAAATCTAAAGATAGCACAATTAAAACTATGGAGTCCCGGAAGCAAAAGGAAAAACAATGAAGAAAAGTGATCAAAATCTAAAGGACCTGTGTGACAAAATCAAGCAAATCAACATGCATTGTGAGAGCCTGAGAAGTGAAAGAGAAAGAGGCAGAAAGTATATCTGAAGAAATAATGGTCAAAAACTTCTCAAATTTGATCAAATACAAAAATCTACAAATCCAAGAAGCTCAAATAACTCTTGATATAATTAACAAAAACACTCACACAAAGATACACAATAAGCAAACTGTTGAACGACAAGGAGAGACTCTTCAAAGAAAGAACAGAAAATATGGCACATTACAGATTTCTCAGTAAGATTAACAGATGATGTCTTATCACAAAACATACAGGCCAAATTGACAGTGGGGTGATATATACTTAAAATACTTAAAGAAAAAGACAGTCAACCAAAAATTTTGTATCTAGTAAAATAGATAGTGGGGTGTCTGGGTGGCTCCAAGGGTTAAGCATCCAGCTCTTGATCTCACATCAGGTGTCACTTCAGGGCTGTGCATTTCAGCCCCGTGCTGGGTTCCATGCTGAGCGTGGAGCTTAATGAAGAAGAAGAGAAGAGGAAGAAGAAGAGCAAGAGGAAGAGGAGGAGGAAGAAAGAAGGGGAAGAAAAAAGGGAAAGAAGAGGAGGAGGAAAAAGAAAAGAGGGGAAAAGAAGGAGGAGGAAGAGGACGAGGACGAGGAGGACGAGGAGGAGGAGGACGACGACGACGACGATGATGACAACGACGACAACAACAACAAAACACCATACTGGGGAGCCTGCAAGAGAAAGATGAAAAATCCCCTAACACTTGCTTTGAAAACCAGAGGGGCCAAATTTCATTACTTCTTATAATCAGCAGGATGTAAAGGATGGAATTTTAAAAATCAGCAGGCTCAGTTCTGGGGGAGCCTGGAGGGGGATGGGAAATTGAGTCCTTGCCCTTAAACAGAGCAGAAGAAACAGCCATCAGAAATAAAGCAAAGAATGCGCAGTTTGAAAAATGCCCATGGCATATGGGAGGGAGAGTTATTTACTAATCTCAGAGTTCACTGAGGGACTTCTTCAGGAGCAAAGGAGCAGGCAAGTAGCATTTCTCTCCTCCATCAACCAGAATAAACATAGGGCCACCTGCAGAAACCAGTATAGTGCCTGCATTCAATACCTAGCTGCATAGACCATGCTCTGCCCCCTCCAGCTGAGTCTGTCTCATTCAGTCCTGGTGCTTCAGGGCCCCCCCTCCAAAAGACCTGCAAAGATCCTATCAAAACTGCGTCTCCCAACTGCACACTTTACAGGGCCTTGGTCCTTGAGGCCGTGATGGTCACCTCCCACGGAGGACATCAATACCTTTTTAAAATTGTACCACTCATCTACATGCACTTTGAAGAGTGTCCCTGGCCAGCCCCAGTCTCCAGAGTGACTGTGTGTCCCTTGCAGAAGAAGAGGACCAGCACCATCTTGTTAAAAGTGTGTGCCCTACTCATCAGTTTCAAGAGCAACAAGAGACATAGCTGACTTTCCTAACAGAGAGAAACAGACACAGAGACAAAATGAAGAGAAAGAGGAATATGTTGCAAATGAAAGACTGTGACAAAAATCACACCAAGAGACCTACATGAAACAGAGATAATTAATATGCCAGATAAAGAATTTAAAGTAATGATCACAAACATACTCACTGGATATAAGAAAATAGTGGAAGACATCAGTGAGACCCTTAACAAAGAGATGAAAAAGAATCAATCAGAGATGAAGAACTCAATACCTGAAATTAAAAGTATACTAGATGAAATAAACAGTAAACTGGAGGAAGCAAAAGAATGGATCAGTAACCTGGAGGATAGAGTAATAAGAAGCAATCAAGCTGCAGAGGAGAGAGAAAAATCATTTAAAAAATTAAAATAGAATTAGGGAATTCAATGATACTATCAAGCACACTAACATTCACATAATAGGGATCCCCAAAGAAGAAGAGAGAAAGGGGGCAGAAAATTTATTTGAAGAAATAAAAGCTGAAAACTTCCTAAATCCAGGGACAAAATCATATCCAGGATGCACAGAGATCCCGCAACAAAATCAATCAAATGATGGTCACACCGAGACACATGTTAATTAAAATGACAAAAAGCAGTGATAAAGCAAGAATTTTAAAATCAGCAAGAGAAAAGAAGTTACATCAAAGGAAAACCTCATAAGAATAAAAGTGGATTTTTCAACAGAAACATTGTAGGCCAGAAGAGAGTGGCATGAGAAAGTCAAGGGCTAAAAGGAAAAATCTGCAACCAAGAATATTCTATCCAGCAAATGTATTATTCAGAATAGAAGGAGAGATAGTGAATTCCTCAAACAAAAGCTGTAGAAATTCATGATCTCTAAACAAGCCCTACAAGAAATGTTGATGGGGACTCTGAGTAAAAAAGACAGACCATAAGTAAGAGTAAGAAAAGTAGAAAGCACAAAAACAGTAAAAATAAGTATAGCTATAAAAATCAGTCAAGGGATTAACAAAATAAAAGGATGCAAAGTATAACATTATATACCTAAAACGTGGAGGGTAAGGAGTAAAGAAGAGGTTGAAACTTAACCTTCCACTTATGCAGAAAATGTTATATACAAACATAATTGTACCTACAAATAAAAAAACCAGCAATATATATGAAAAAATAAAGAGAAAGGAATCCAAGTATATTACCAAGAAAAGCCAACTTATGATGACAGAAGAGAGAAAGAAAGGAACAGAGGATACAAACAAACACACATACACAGAGAGGATGTGAAAAGAGGTTGGGGTAGAAATACTTACATAGGACAAAACTAACTCTGAAACAAAGACTAACAAGAAACAATGAAGGACAGCATATAATCAGTAAGGGGATAATCCAACAAAAAGACATAACAACTGTAAATATACAATTTATACACTCAACATGGAAGCTCCCAGATGCATCTA
Source organism: Spilogale gracilis (assembly GCA_004023965.1). NCBI lineage: Eukaryota > Metazoa > Chordata > Mammalia > Carnivora > Mephitidae > Spilogale > Spilogale gracilis. The sequence continues at coordinate 34,652 of PITA01003093.1, read as the reverse complement.
ACAGTTAATAAAAAATATAAAAGAACCAATAATAATACAATAATAATAGGGGATTTTAACACCTCACATTAATGGACAAATCATCTAAACAAAAAAAAAAAACAACAAGGAAGCAGTGGCTTTGAATGACAAACTGGACCAGATGGATTTAATATATATATTCAGAACATTCCAACCTTAAGTGGCAGAATACACATTTTTTTTTCACATGCATATAGAACACTATCCAGAAGAGATCACATATTAGGTCAAAAAACAAGTCTCAACGATTTCAAAAAGACTGAAGTTATACCATACATCTTTTCTGACAGCAATGTTATGAAAGTAAAAATCAAGCACTAGAGAAATCTAGAAAAAGTACAAATACAAGGTGCCTGGGTGGCTCAGTTGGTTAAGCGAATGCCTTTGGCTCAGGTCATGATCCCGGAGACCCGGGATCAAGCCCCACATCGGGCTCCCTGCTCAGCGGGAAGCCTGCTTCTCCCCCTCTCTCTCCCTTTGCTTGTGTTCCCTCTCTAGCTGTGTTTCTGTCAAATAAATAAATAAAATCTTAAAAAAAAAAAAGCACAAATACATGCTCTAATACAAGGTTAAGAAACATGCTACTGAACAATGAATGGAAGAGGATATAAAAAAATACATGGAGACTGATGAAAATAAAACACAACAATCCAAAATTCCCAAAAGTGGCAAAAGTGGTTCTATTAGGGAAGATTATAGCAATATAGGCCTACTTCAAGAAGTAAGAAAAATCTCAAACAACCTAACCTTGGAGCTAAAGGAGGCAGAGAAAGCACAAAACCCAAATCCAACGGAAGGAAGTAAATAATAACCATTAGAGGAGAAATAAATGATACAGACACTAAAAAATAGAACAGATCAATAAAACCAGGAGGTAGTTCTTCGAAAAGATTGGCAAAATTTATAAACTTCTAGCTAGACTCATCACAAACAAAATAAAACAAACCAATAAAGAAAAAACACAAAAAAGATAGGACTCAAATAAACAAAGCCAGAAATGAAAGAGGAGACATAACAACTGACACCACAAAAATACAAAGGATTGTAAGAGAATATTATGATAAACTACATGCCAACAAACTGGAAAACCTAAATGAAGTAGGAAAACTCCTAGAAACATTTAACTTACCAAAACTGAATCAGGAAAAAATAAAAAATTGAACAGATCAATTATAAGCAATGAAACTGAATCAGTGATCAAAAATCTCTCAACAAAAAAGATGTCCGAGACCAGACAACTTCAAAAGTGAATTCTATCAAACACTTAAAGTAGAGTTAGTACCTATTCCTCTCAAACTTTTCCAAAAAATAGAACAGGGAAGAAAATTGCTAAGTTCATTCTTTGGGGCCAGCATTAATCTCATACCCAAGCCAGACAAAAATACAACAACAAAAAGAACTATAGGCACCTCTAATGAACATACATGCAAAAATCCTCAACAGAATATTAGCAAACTGAATCCAACAATACATAAGAAAAGCAGCTGCCACAATCAAATGGGATTTATTCCTGGGAAGCAAAAGTATACCAATTATTTGCAAATCAATGTGATTATCACATCAATAAGAGAAAAGATAAAAACCTATGAACATTTCAACAAATCAAGAGAAAGCATTTGACAAAATACTATCCATTCATGATAAAAGCCCTCAATGAAGGTTTAGAGGAAACATACCCCAATATAATAAAAGCCTTATATATTTAAAAAAAGCTCATAGCAAACATCAAACTTAATGGTGAAAAACTGAAAGCTCTTCTCTTAAGGTGAAGAACAAGACAAGAATGTCCACTCTCACTACTTTTATTCAATATAGTACTGAAATACCTAGCCACAGCAATCAGACAAAACAAAGAAATAAAAGGCATACAAAAAAAGATAAGGAAGAAGACTTTCACATTTCAGATGACATACTATATACAGAAAACCCTAAAGACTACACCAAAAAACTTGCTAGAACTGACAGATGAATTCAGTAACGTTGAAGGATAAAAAAAAAAAAAATCAATGTACAGAAATCTGTTGTACTTCTATACACTAATAATGAAGCAGCAGAAAGAGAAATTAGGAAAATAATCACAGTTAGAACTGTACCAAAAAGAATAAAATACCTGGAAATGAAGTGAACCAAAGAGATAAAAGACTTGTACTCTAAAAACTATAAAACACTGATAAAAGAAATTGAAGATGACACAAAGAAACAGAAGGATCTTCCATGTTCCTGGATTGAAAGAACAAAAATCATTAAAATGTCCATATTATCCAAAATAATCTTTACATTTAACACAATCCCTATAAAAATAACAGCATTTTTCACATATCTAGAACAAAAATCCTAAAAAATATATGGAACCACAAAGACCCCAAATTGCCAAAGTAATCTTGAAAAAGAAAAACAAAAATGGAGGTGTCACAATTCCAGACTTCATGATTATATTACAAAGTAATTAAAGTAATCAAAACAGTATGGTACTGGCACAAACAGACGCATAGATCAATGGAACAGAAAAGAGGGTCCAGAAATAAACCTACCATCATATGGTCAGTTAATCTTGGCAAAGTAGAAAAGAATATTCAATGGAAAAAAGTCTTTTCAACAAATGGTATTGGGAACACTGGACAACAACATGTAAAGAATAAAACTGGACCACTTTCTTACACCATAGGCAAAAATAAATTGAAAATGGATAAAGACTTAAATGTGAGAAAGGAAACCACTAAAATCCTAGAAGACAGCAAAGGCAGTAATTTCTCTGACAATGACTATAACAACATCCTAGATATGTCTCCTGAGCAAGGGAAACACACAAAAATAAACTATCAGGACTAAAATAAACAGCTTCAGGACAGCAAATGAAACCACCAACAAAACTAAAAGACAACCTACTAAATGGGAGACGATATTTGCAAATGACATCTAATAAAGGGTTAGTATTCAAAATATAACTTATAAAACTCAACACCCCAAAAATACATAATCCAATTTAAAAATAGGCAGAATACATGAACAGACATTTCTCCAAGAAGACGTACAGATAGCCACAGACACATTAAACGATATTCAATAATACTCATCATCCAAGAAAAGCATGTCAAACCATAGTGAGATATTACCTTGCATCTGTCAGAATGGCTAAAATCAAATGCACAAGAAACAAGTATTGGCAACGATATGGAGAAAAAGAAACCCTCATGCTATGCTGGTGGGAATGCAAACTGGTGTAGGCACTGTAGAAAAGAGTATGGAGGTTACCCAAAAAACTGAAACATAGAATTACCACATAATGCAATAATTCCACTACAGGATATTTACCCAAAGAATACAAAAATGCTAGTTCAAAAGGATACATGCACCCCTATGTTTATTACATCATCACTTACAACAGTCAAATTTTGGAAGCCATCTAAGTGTCCATCAATAAATGAATGAATAAAGAATATGCTGTGGGCGTGTCGGTGTGTGTGCGTATGCACACACACACACATATATACACAATGGAATATTATTCAGACATAAAAAGGAATGAAATCTTGCCATTTGTAAAGACATGGTTGGAGCTACAGAGCATAATGCTAAACAAAAAGTAACTCAGAGAAAGACACACACCGTACGATTTCATGCACATGTGGAATCCAAGAAACAAAACAAACATGTGAAGGTCAAAAAACAAAGAAAGAGAGAAACCAAGAAACAGACTGTTAACAACAGAGAACAACTGATGGATACCAGAGGAGAGGTGGGTGGGAGGATGGGTAAAATAGGTGAAGGGGATTAGGATTACACTTATCTTGATAAGCAGTACAATATATGGAATTCCTGAATCGCTACATTGTACACCTGAAAAGAATATAACACTGTATGTTAATTACACTCCAATTAAAAGTTTTAAAAAACATAAAAAAGGGAAAAAGGACAGAGCTAAAGAGGAGCAGATATTTTGTATACCATGAAGTTTTTGTGTTAATGTGAAGTAGATTGTTATAAATTTAAGATGTTAAGTGTAATTCCTATGATAACTACAGAGACCATATCTAAAAAACTACATGAAAGAAATGTGAAGGCATTCAAGATGATCACTACAAAAAAATTAATAAATAAACACAAGTAAAGGCAGTAATGGAGAGAAGGAGGGGGAAGAAGGGTACAAAACATACAGAACACAATAGCAAAATAGAAATAAGTACTGTTTTATCAGCAGTTACTTTAAATGTAACTGTATTAAAGTTTCCAAAGGCAGAGATTACCAAAATGGATTAAAAAATTATACAACTCTATCTTGTCCACAAGATCCAAATCTTAAGATTCAAAGACACAGCAGATTGAAAGTCATAGGGTAGAAAAAGATATTTTATGTAAAAGTAGTCAAAAAAGAGACACTGTGGCTATACTGATATTAGACAAATTAGACTTTGTCAAAAACTGCTACAAGAGACAAAGGACATTATATATTGATAAAAGGGTCAATTAACCAAGAAGATAATTATAAATATTTGTGCACCAAACAATACAACATGAAAATCTATGAAGCAAATATGGGGTGCCTGGGTGGCTCAGTTGGTTAAGCGACTGCCTTCGGCTCAGGTCATGATCCCGGAGACCCGGGATCGAGTCCCACAAGCCTGCTTCTCCCTCTCTCACTCCCCCTGCTTGTGTTCCCTCTCTGGCTGTGTTTCTCTCTATCAAATAAATAAAATCTTTAAAAAAAAAAAAAAAGAAAATCTATGAAGCAAATATTAATAGAATTGAAGGGAGAAACAGTCAGTTGTTGAAGACTTCAATTCACCATTTTCAGTAATGGACAGAACATCTAGACAGAAGATCAATACGGAAATCAAAAACTTGAATAACAATGTAAACCAACTAGACCTTTCAGACATATATAACACACTGTACCTGACACCAAGAGGATACACAATCTTCTCAGTGCACATGGAACATGCACCGGGACAGACCATATGGTCAGTCAGAAAAATAAGTCTCAATATAGAAAAAGACTAAAATCATACATATCTGCTCTAAATATGAAGAAATGAAGCTAGAAGTAAACTGAAGAAGGAAAACTGGAAATTTTTCAAGTATAAATGCAAACATGTCTCCCTATAGATGGAGAAAAGATAAACAGATAAACATGTGGGTGGAGTCTATATAAACATGGTAGTTTTAACGTTTAAGGGCAAAAAAATATTTTTAACTGATCATCTCTGGTTAAATTTTAAAGTAATTCCAAGAACAAAACACTTGCTGAACTGGTAAAATTAAACTGCCACATTCAATTTAATGAAATTTTAAGTCTCAAGCTAACTCTCGAGCAAGACTAAGTCTCAAGCAAGAGAACCCTAAGAATATGCTCCACCATTTACTTGCTCTGTTATTTACCGTTCAGTACCTTAGTTTCTTCATTTGGAAAATGGAGACCATAACAGTTTCTACCACAGAGGGTGCATACAGAATTAAATAAGCAAATTCAAGTGAAGTGCTTAGTGTAGGCATGTACTATAGTGTAATTCCTCAAAAAATGTTAGCTATGATTTTTTTGAACATATTAATCAATTTAACATTGTATACAGTGAAGGAATAAAATTAAAAGGCTATTCTATATAAAGGAAATAAACTTATTTATAACTTAAATTATTGAAAACTGTAACTCTTCCAGTCATTAAATAGCATTTCTGATAAATTTGACAATTAACAAAAAAACATTTAATGGGTTATACAACTCTGTGCAAGTTCTGTGGTATTCTTTTAATATCTTTCCTGGTGATGATTATAATATCAAATATTGAATATGATATAAAGAGGTAGAAAAAATCACAAAATTAAATTACAGTCTTGAAATATAAAGTGAACTAATGCATGAACTTAATATATATGTCTGGAGACTGATAAAATATACACAAACAATGAAAACTACAGTCAATCTAGTAATAAATTAAAACTATCTAATACAGGGTAGTTTACAATATTACCCATACACCAGAATAAAACAAGCTTTAAGAATTATTAATGATTCTGCAACTGAATGGGGGGAAAAAAGGTCTAATTTCAAAGATAGTCACACTATAACTATCTAAGTTATTAGATAACTTATCTAAGTTATAGATAACTATCTATACAGTTACCTGTAATAATACACAAATGCAAATGCAAATTTTTTTATTTATTGTGATTGTTATTTCTGGGCATACTTTTATTTCCTCAGGCATTCCATAGATTGAAATTTGCTTGATTTGGGGGGTGGGAAGGGAGGTGGGAAGCAAACCAGGAACCAACCAGGATAACAGAACTCCAATGCAAACTTAATCTCTCTGGATCCTAGAATCCTTAAAAAAGGGGTAGGACCAGTTCAGTATAAACTCATAAACATGATGATCATCCAAATCACCTTGTACAAGAAAGTAAAAAGATAGAGTGTGCATGCATGTGTGCGGTGTGTTTCAGAGAATGTGAAGGTAAGATTGAGATAACGATGGTGGACCCCTACTTATAAATGGTTTTCTAATTATTTTGGTGATCCATGAGTTTTTTTTTTCAGTCTAAAATAATAATTTTCTACTTTGCTAAAAGTGAATGTCTTATTGTAGAAGGCAATTTGCCCCAAAAGGAGATTACTGAGTATCTTATGTGTTATCATTTATTGTGGACTATCATAAGCACAGGCTTCAATGTCAATTTCCAGCAGTAGTAGTGGGCTGCACTGAGCTATGTCAACACTGTACATCACCCTAGTATGATGAGTAGCATGTAGTGATTACTGATGGAAGGATGCAGACTGGAGGTGGCAAGCAGAACACTGCTATTGGTCTGTGTGGTCCTCCTGCAGACCACCTAGGCTTCAAAAGCACTTTCCTACAAGAGTTACACAATGCCAATCTATAATTTAGATAAGTACAAAGCTCATTTATACTAAATAGATAAACAACAAATTTGAGAAGAGCTTCTTCAGAAGTAAACGTATTTAAAAAGAACATTTAAAAATACTTCTTTAAAAAGCATTAAGATGAAGGATGATTATTATGTAATTTTCCCTTTGCTGCATTTTTTCTTAATAAAAATTCAAATATAAAAAAATTCAAATATTGACTTGATTTAGACCTGATCAACTGAAATTTTTAGTTTTGCTACTAATTTTAGCAAACATCTTAATGAAATATCCCACCAACAAAACAAAACAAAACAGAGTAGCTTTTCAAAGAAAATCTAATTGATACTTAGGTCATTCTAACCCTGATGTTAAGTTATGCTAAGTGTTATATCTATACTGTCCAGAGCAATCTATATTTTCAATGCCATCCCAATCAAAATTCCACCAACATTTTTCAAAGTGCTGCAACAAATAACCCTAAAATTTATATGGAACCATAAAAGACCCTGAATTGCTAAGGATATATTGAAAAAGAAAAACAGGGCACCTGGGTGGCTCAGTGGGTTAAAGCTTCTGCCTTCAGCTCAGGTCATGATCTCAGGGTTCTGGGATCAAAGCCCACATCAGGCTCTCTGCTCGGCAGGGAGCCTGCTTCCTCCTCTGTCTCTCTCTGCCTACTTGTGATCTCTCTCTGTCAAATAAATAAATAAAATCTTTATTAAAAAAAAAAAAAGGAAAAAAGAAAAAGAAAAACAAAGCTGAGGGCATCACGTCACCTGATTTCAAACTTTACTACAAAGCTGTGATCACCAAGACAGCATGGTACTGGCACAAAAATAGACACATAGACCAGTGGAACAGAATACAGAGTCCACATATGGACCCTGAACTCTATGGTCAAATAATCTTCAACAAAGCAGGAAAAAATACTCAGTGGAAAAAAGACAGTCTCTTCAATAAATGGTGCTGGGAAAATTGGACAGCTACGTATAGAAGAATGAAACTTGACCATTCTCTTATACCATACACAAAGATAAACTTGAAATGGATGAAAGACCTCAATGTGAGGCAGGACTCTATCAAAATCCTAGAGGAAAACATAGACAATAACCTCTTTGACATCAGCCACAGCAACTTCTTTCAAGGAACGTCTCCAAAGGCAAAGGAAACAAAAGCGAAAATGAACTTTTGGGACTTCATCAAAATAAAAAGCTTCTGCACAGTAAAGGAAACAGTCAACAAAACAAAAAGACAACCCATGGAATGGGAGAAGATATTCAGAAATGACACTACAAAGGGCTGATATCCAAGATCTATAAGAACTCCTCAAACTCAACAACCAAAAAACGATGATCACATCAAAAAATGGGCAGAGGACATGAACAAACACTTCTCCACAGAAGGCATTAAAATGGCTAACAGACACATGAAAGAATGTTTGTCATCATTAGCCATCAGGGAAATTCAAATCAAAACCACACTGAGATACCATCTTACACCAGTCAAAATGGCCAAAATTAACAAGACAGGAAACAAGTGTTAGAGAGGCTGCTGAGAAAGCAGAACCCTCTTACAATGCAAATTGGAGCAGCCACTTTGGAAAACAGTGCGGAGATTCCTTAAAAAATTAAAAATAGGGCCACCTGGGTGGCTCAGTTGGTTAAGTGACTGTCTTTGTCTCAGGTCATGATCCCAGAGACCCGGGATCATGCCCCACATCGGGCTCCCTGCTCGGCGGGAAGCCTGCTTCTCCGTCTCTCACTCCCCCTGCTTGTGTTCCCTCTCTCGCTGTGTTTCTCTCTGTCAAGTAAATAAATAAAATCTTTAAAAAAATAATTAAAAGTAGAGCTATCCTATGACCCTGCAATTGCACTACTGGGTATTTACCCCAAAGATACAGAGGTAGTGAAAAGAACGTCCATATGTACCCCAATGGCCACAATCGCCAAACTATGGAAAGAGTTAAGGTGCCCTTCAACAGACAAATGGATGAAGAAGATATGGTCCATATATATAATGGAATATTATGCTTCCATCAGAAAGGATGAATACCCAACTTTTGTAGCAACATGGACAGGACTGGAGGAGATTATACTGAGTGAAATAAGCCAACAGAGAAAGTCAAGTATCATATGATTTCACTTACTTATGGAGCATAAGGAGTAACATGGAGCACAGTGTGAGAAGGAAAGGAAATGTGAACTGGGGTAAATGAGAGAGGGAGATGAAGCATGAGAGACTTTGGACTCTGAGAAACAAACTGAGGGTTTTGGAAGGGAGGGGGTGGGGTGAGCCTGGTGGTGGGTATTAAGGAAGGCATGTACTGTAAGGGGCACTGCGTGTGGGGCATAAACAATGAATTTTGGAACACTGAAAAAATAAAATGAATTAGACCAAAAAAAATAAAGATTCAAAATATTAACTGACCCATAAAAATATTTTTTATTTTATAAATTATATTTATTATGACATTAAAGAATTATACTAACATTTGACTTTTAAAGAGAAATTACAAATCCATAAACTGATCTCTATTTACCATTTTACGATAAAGTATGATTATTTATTAGTGGAGATAATTAAACCTGATAATAACTAGAAATATGTAAAAGAAAAAATGACTTCTCCTTTAAATTTGCTAGGACATGTGCAATGTACAAAATTCAATTATCCTTTTAAAGAACAAAGAATATTATTCAAAGTAATTATTTATTGAGCATTTTATCCAAACTAACATATTTAACTATCTAGACAAATTGAAAATGGACTAATTAATATGTGTATTTACTGATTCAGACTTCTATTCATGCACCTGAATCATGTGATAGTTTTTCTACTTATTTATTCTTTCAACAATTATGTGTTGAGACTTACTACATTTTAGCACTAGTGATCCTATAGTAAGCAAAAGCTCAAAACCCATCCTTGACTTCCTTAAGTTCGTTCAAAGTTCAGTAGAGGCAAGAGAAAGTCAAAGCAACGTACAATGACAACTTAGAAAAATGTTATAAAGTTACACATTCTACTATACAAGAAGATAGGAGAAAGGAGAAGCCACTGATCAAAAAGAGCACAAAGAGTACTCCACTAGAGATCAGCATTTGCCAGGATTGTGTGAAGCTCATATCAAGGATTTGGGTCAAGATGAAACAGGAAGACAGTGAAGGAAATAAAGTCTGCAACTTTAAAAAGATCACTTGAATTTCAGGGTGAAGAAATCTGAGGGTAGGTATAGGAGAGGAGAGTGAATGGAAGAAAACTGAATAAAAGTAATATAAGGCAAAAAATGATGATAAAATAGCTATATTGGTCATATCATTTTCATAACATCTTAGAAATGGCAACTCTCCATTTTTAAAACTTGTTAATATTTTTTACTTAGAACCTACTATGTGCCAGACAGCTTTTAGGACAAGGAAGTACTACAGTGAACAAAGTAGAATTTAGTGTGGGGGTGGGGAAGCAGGAGAAAACACAAGAAAATGAATTCCCAACAGATTAAGTTCAGATAATTACAAGAGCTGTAAAGAAAATAGAGTAGAATAATGTGATATTCAGTGATTGGGGGAGGATGCTCTCTGCAAGGAGAAGTAATACCTGATTTCAAAGTCTTGTAACAAGAAAAAAATTGACTATTTACACATCAGTGACAAAGGGTATAACATGCAAAGGCCCTACAGCAGAAGCTGGCTTTTAAAAAAGAAAAAAAAAGTCAAGATGCCTCAAAGACAAGGAATAGAGCTCTATGAGATGAGGTCTCAGGGAGAAGGAGCAGCCATTGAATTTGGGGTTATGTAGAGAGAAAGTCTAGATTTTAGAAGTACAATGAGAAGCTACCATAAGTTTTAAAATGATGAAAAAGATTCTATTTCATATTAAAAGATGACCCTAGCTATGAACACTAGATTGCAAGTGGGGGGGGGGGCAAGATGGAAGCTAAGAGATCAGTTAGGATCTGCACCACAGGATAACCTGATAAAATGGACAAAAACAATGGCATACTTAATTTTAAGGCAGTTTAAATGAAGATTTGAAATCTGAAATCCTCTGAAATGGTCTGAAATTATTCCTACGGTGAAAAAGTAAGTAACTATGCTAATATTTTATTTCTGTATATAATGAAGAATTATCTTAATTTGATTATTGATCATTTTATTTTTATAACCTGCTTTCTACCGATAAGCTTTTGTAACCTGCTTTCTACCGATAAGGATTTCTAGTCCCATTGAACGTGAAGGACAGTGCAAGTCTCTCTCTCCCATTGATTTCAATTAAAAACTCTGGGCAAAGTACTAAAAGCAACTTCTTGAGGACTCAGAATAGCAGGCATACTGGACCAGGACTCGAAGGTACAATGGTGGAGAGTGTTTAGGGTTTTTTTTTCTCCTTCATCTCCCAGCTTTGAGCTCAGGTCAGGCTGAACTTAAGAACTAAATAAATAGCAGGCACTGACAGCAAAAATTCCAATCCTGTTTTTCTGATACCGGGAAATGAATCCTCTTTTCTCTTCCCATTTTTCCACTTCCAACCTTGCAACAAGGCCAAGACTAATTGTAGAACTACAATGCCACAGTGGGCAGGTGGTAGCAGTGGTGGGGCATGTAAAACCCTGAGGAATAAAGCTATCTTTTCAGATAGAATACTAGGGAAAGGAAGTCTCTATTGTGTGAACAATGAGGAAGCCCCATTATTCTTTTTTTTTTTTTCATTTTCTCTTTCTCTCATCATTTTGTCACAAAAGTGGGTCCATTTGTGTGGAACTATATGATAGTATGAGAAGCAAAACTCTGATAGGACAAGCCAGGGAAGGGGGGGGGTTTACCCTGAAGAATACACTAGATCAGGGGATTCTCTACTTCTATATATGAACAGACACAAATCCTAAGTTCACCCCTAAGCTGCATACGCTCAAAACATACCCAAAGCATCACAGCAAAAGCTCTGAAAATTAACCTATGACATAAACTACCACCAAAGTCCCAAATTAAACCCTAAGGGTTACCCTCAAGTTGGACTGAAAAAAAAAAAAAAAAAAAAATAGAAAAGAATCTGAACAATGTACTGACACTGCAACCATCATCAACATCCACAGAAGGTAAGGCCAAACTTACAGTATGAACCTAATTGTGTTAGCTGCCTGGGGGAGGGGAAGAAAAATGGGAGAGAGAAAGGAGAAAGGAAACAAAAGAAAATATTTCTCTGGAGGATTTAACAGGATCTAGTGTTTTGAAACCAAATATTCAAAATGTTCATGATTCAATCCAAAATTGCTTGATATATCAAGAACAAGGAAAAACTCGCCAACTTTCAAGGTACAATATGATTAACCCTAGATGACCTAGATGTTGGAATCAAAAAAGATTTATAGAACGTACTCAAAAACTTTTTGCCATGAAGCACACTCTTAAAAGACAGATGTTCACAGTAAAAAAAAAAAATACAATAAAGGAAAAACTATTAAAGAGAAACAAATTAAAAATTTTAAACTATAAAGTAACTGGAACTTTTTAAAAAAGCAGTAGATGGGCTCAAAATTAACATGGACTTAACAGAGGAACAAGTCAATGAACTAAAAAAGAGATCAAAAGAAGTTAGCCAATCTGAAGAATAAAGTAAAATTAAAATATTAAAATTAACTGATCCTCAAAGAACAGGGGGAAATATAAAGTAAATCTTCAAAATTCAAACATTTTTAAAAACATTATCAGTATCATATTACCTAAATTATCAATATAATTTAATTTTCTTTGTAGTCATATTCAAAATGATTTCAGCATAAAGAATAATATAAAGATCATCTAAATGAAAAATGAGATTACAACATAGTGGAAATTAATCTCACCCACTCTAGCATTCTCTTTCATTTTTAGATGTATTTCATTTTTCCACTAAAAAATATGTAAACATTAAAAACTTGTACATATGAAAGAAATTATTAAGATGAAAATTAGCAAAAAATAAGGATTTTTGAAAAAGAAGGAGGAAAGAAAAAAGAGAAAAAAAACCTATACAACAATTACATGGCAGAAAATGTTTTGTCTTTTTTCTATAAAATTGAAATTACACACTATACAATTTTGTGTTCTATTATCTCATGTATTACAAGTGTAAGCACTTCTCCCATGTGCTTTAAAAAACTTATTTACAACAAAATTTTAAATGGCTGCATAATACAATAATTAATGAATGTTCCATAATTTAACCATTCTTTTATCAGTGGATATTTCTGTATTTAAAATAGTGGCCTGTTCTTAATAACACTATGATCTATATCTTTGTGCATATATCTTTCCCTAGATGCCTTAAGACATAAAACTAAATTTGTTCGTGGAAAAGTACTAGCAAAATTATAAAATCACAATACCTATATTGATTATTGTGGAAAACTTTAAAATGCAGATTCTTACAAGGAAGAAAAAACGCCACCCACAGTTCTACCATTAATATTTTGACATATTTCCTCAAATTTTTAATGAAATACACTATATATTCTAGAATCTGAATATAATATATGGTTTAATACCATTATAAAACAACCTTCATTGGCTATACAGAATCCTAAACAACAGCTGATCTTCTACTGCTCACCCTAGAGCATAGATATAGAATGGTCCATGTGAGCAGTAACTTCATGAAAGTCAATGCCTGAAAGAAGAACATCTGCATGTTATGAATTAGATACTCTGTATTCAACTATTATAGAATACTGACTGCTCCCCCAAATCCGTTTCTCCTTTTTTGGGGGGCCTATGGCATTCCAGCTACAGACTACATTTCACAGCTACATTATGCCTAGATGTGGCCCTGGAGGCACGAGCGATTAAAAAAAAAATTCTGATACACTGTATTAATTTCTTCTCTTTCCCACAGACTAAAACAATGGTAACAATGGCTAAATCAGGCCTAAATAGTAGGTAAGAACAGAAAGACAGAAAATAGTGACAATGTGGAGAAAGTGAAGCCCTCATACATTGCTACTGGAAATTTATAAAACAGCGCGGCCACTTTGGAAAAACAGCATGCCAGTTTTTTCAATAGTTAACCATAAATTTATCATATGACCCAGCAATTCTATTCTAAGAAGATACCCAAGAAAAATTAATAGAATACATGTGTATACTTAAAGATCTGTGTTCAAATGTTTATAACAACACTTTATAACAGCCCCAAACTGGAAATCATACAAATATTCATTAACCACTGAATAAACAGAAATAGTAAAACCATACCGTGGAATACTATTCAACAATAAAGAAGGAACCTGGTACTAATATGTGCTACAACATGACTGAATCTAAAATACTGAACGTTAGCTAAGTGAAATAAGCCAGACATAATGAGATGTAATATCTCTTTTATCCCTTATAATAACCCTTGTTCTGAAGTCTACTTACTCTGATATTAATAGTTATTTTAGCTTTCTTGTTAAGTGTTTCCATGATGTATCTTTCTGCACATTCTTTTACTTTTGTAAGTAGTGTTAGTTTTCTATTGTTGCTATAACAATTAAGGATAAGCTTTGAAGCTTAACACGAATGTATTATCTTATAATTCTGTAGGTTTAGAATTCTAATACAGGTCTCAGTGGGCTAAAATTGAAGTGTAAGCAGGACTGGGTACACCTTATTGGCGGACCTAGGGAAAATCCATTTCTTTGCTCATTCAGTTGTTAAAATGTCAGTACATAGGAACTGAGATCCTCAACTCCTTAAGAACGTTAAGTAGATAACCGGTCTCAGCTTCCAGAGGCTGCCTGAACTCCTTGCCTTCCTCCACCTTCAAAGCCACAGCAATGGACCAAGTCTATTTCACACTTTATCCCTCACCTGCCCTTCCACTGTTGTTCTTTTCTAACTGCAGTTGTAAAGGTTCTAAACAGTTAAGGACTCATATGAGCCTGGGCCCACCCAGAAAATCCCTAATAACTTTCTGATCTAAACATGTATAACCTTAAAAACATCTGCAAAGGGGCACTTGGGTGGCTCAATTGTTAAGCCTCTGCCTTTGACCACAAGTCATGATTCCAGGGTCCTGGGATGGATCCCCGCATTGGGCTCCCTGCCTGGTGAGAAGCTTGCTTCTCCCTCTCCCACTCCCCCCTGCTTCTGTTCCCTCTCTCGCTGTGTCTCTGTGAAGTAAATAAATAAAATCCTTTAAAAACAATATGCAAAGTCCTTTCTGCCATATAAAGCAACATATTCCCAGGTCTGGAAATTAGAGTGTAGAAATATTTGAGGGTGGAGGAGATATTAATCACCCTACCACATCTTTTTACTCAAAATGAATAACTTATAGACAGCATATAATTTTTTCTTGATTTTTAAAATCTTTCTGACAATCTCTGCCTTGGTGTCCTTGGACTATTCCTATTATATCCCCATTTGCTGGTTCTTTTTTGTGTCAGTCCTACTTATGATCCTGTCATAGGCATTCTCTATCTTTGTAACTGTATTTTAAATTTCTAGAATTTCTATTCAATTTTTATATAATTTTCATATCTATCTCTGCTGTAATTAACCATCTGATCTTTCATGCCATCCAGATTTTCCACTAGAGACTTAAACATGTAATTCCTAGTTACTTAAAGTAACTTGTGATACAGTTCCAACATGTGTCACTGCTATGTCTACTTCTGATGATTGCTTTCTCTCTTTGAGTGTATTTTCTTGCCTTTCCATATGCTTTGCAACTTTTTATTAAAGATCTTATGTATTACTATCACCATGTGTATGACAGTAAAGATTAAGATAATTTTTATGCTTGGAAATGAGCACACAATTCCACTAGAACTTCTAGCAAAGGGGGTTAAATTAACCTAACTAGAAGTTAAACTAGGTTTGAAATCTGTGATTGCTATGGCTACACTCAGTGTACCACAGGCTGCAAATTTCTATAGTGATTCAGTTTGTGAAAGAATATGTTTTCATTCTCCTAACTGTTCCACACTCAGTTCTAAGACTTTATGCTCAGAAGATCTGTTCTTGCAACTTGTATTTGACACTTGTTATCCTGGCAACAGGGAGTGAAAAAGAGGGGACAGTCTTCCTTGATCTTCTGGTTTAAGACTTAGTCTTACGGGGCGCCTGGGTGGCTCAGTTTGCTAAGCGACTGCCTTCGGCTCAGGTCATGATCCCGGAGACCCGGGATAGAGTCCCACATAGGGCTCCTTCCTCGGCAGGAAGCCTGCTTCTCCCTCTCTCACTCCCCCTGCTTGTGTTCCCTCTCTGGCTGTGTTTCTCTCTGTCAAATAAATAAAAATCTTAAAAAAAAAAAAAAAGACAAAAAAAAAGACTTAGTCTTAGGTAAGCAACGTGTCTCTAGATATCATGTATATTTCTTTTTATTGAACCTTCCTCTTTTGAAGTATAGTTCAGGTTCCTGTAGATATTCCTGCCCCTCCCCTAAGGTTTGAGGGTTTTCCCTCCTGTTCCAATTCCCCAGCTACAAAGAGATTCTATCAGTGTCCAAGGGCAACAATATTGGTTGCAGCTCTCCCAACAGAATATGGCTTCATTCTACAAGAGAAAAGAGGAAGAAGAGTCCACGAGGAGTTTACTGTTCTTCCTGCTGTGGCTGCTATAGTCATCCTCCAGTTTTTCACCAAAGAAGGGGTTTTCTTTTATTGGCTGATAAGGTTCATAAAGAAAAATCTATACACAAGGGTGTGGGGTCCTCCTATTTTTGTGGCTACCAGGGGTTTCACCTTTCCTCACCAGTACACACTTGGCCTTCATCAATTCAATAATCATTTTAGTTGAATTTTTCCTGTCTGATTGTGTCTTACCTAGGTAAGTCAGTACTTGCATTCTGCATCTCTCTCTAAAAACAATCTGTCTCTCCCTAGATTCTGGGCCTAGATTCACTGACCAGCCACTTCAGTACTCAATGGATTAAAGAAAAGGTGTGAATTTGCTGTTTGTCCACCTTTTTATTTTAAAGTTGGAACCAAATTACTGAACTTTTTTCTAGCTCTCTACATCTCTGATCAGAAACCAAGAGCCCTCCTATTTCTACATAACTCCATGTATTATGGTGTTCAAAGTTTACCATATAACTTTCCACATAAGCTCACTCATCATCAACTGTTTAACTATCGCTTTCTATATGGCAGGCAGCAGGACAGAAACCAATGCCTTCATTCTACCAAAGTTATGCAGCTAACTAATGTTTGTCATACCAAACTCCTTACCAAGACAAGATGACCCAATTTCTAACCTTAAGGGTTAGTACACTTAGGTCAAAGAAAAATATTCCATGATTACATTTATCTGTAATTAAGTATAGGTAAATACCTTGGTTTGGCCCATATGACTTTAAAACACTTCGTGTGGCACTGTAAGGAACATAGAAGATAAAGATTTATCTAAAAAAAAGTCATTGAGCACACTTTACCTGTAGTTATAGATGTTTAAGAAGAATGTTAAGGCATGGGTAAATGAATAAAAATCATTATTCATAGGTAACAGAGGAAATGAAGGCATGATGTCATAGGAAAAAAATGAGTTTTCATTGCAATATTGATTCTGTAAGTTTGTGGCAAACAGCAGACAAGGACAGGATAAAAAAATCTAGCAAGATATATCAGATTATATTATATTACACAGCAGGAATATATTACATGGGGTTAACATTAACTAGTCTTCATGGAATGTAGTCTATTTAATGTGTGTACC
Organism: Spilogale gracilis; assembly: GCA_004023965.1. NCBI lineage: Eukaryota > Metazoa > Chordata > Mammalia > Carnivora > Mephitidae > Spilogale > Spilogale gracilis. The sequence goes on along the minus strand of PITA01003093.1, from coordinate 17,096 downwards.
TCTAGCACTCTGGTGGTAAGTACTCAGTTTTAAATCCTAAAGGCTGACTTCTTTAGTCTATCAGATTTTACTGCAGTCAGGTACTTCAAACTAGTTCTTTTCATACAAGAAATTAAAGTATATATGCCGATTAATAAATGCACTATGTGGAACCAAAAAAAAAAAAAAAAGATCTGTGAGAAGGATCAGATATTTGTGGAAGTCTCTACGTGTAAGAAAAACAATCTGGGAAGTTAGGGTTTCAAAATGTAAATTAATAAGGAAAATACCATTTTCTCTAGTTTTAATGGCTTCAAATTCGTTTAACCTTATGCATTCATCCTTCCACATCTTTGGAAATGCCCGTTGAGAACACTGGTTTTCTAAAACAATTGGTCCTCCTATAGCTAACGCTGAAATGGTTATTGCCTGTATTTCCTTCTTTCCATTTCCAGCAGACCTTTCTTCCCACAGATTAAGCTTCTCTAGATATGTCAGTATCATTAGTTATACTATACACAAATTCTTAATCTGGTCTCTCAGTTATACTCCCTAATATGACCATTTCTACTTGTATCTATTTTATATATATTTTATAATTTATTCTCAAAAGAAAGTATTTTCTAGGTTTTTCAGTTCTTAGTATGCATGCCCCACTATTTTTCATCTCAATACATATTGTGAAATAAAAAAAGATCATGGATCACTTAAATACCACTTGAATATCAAACTCATACAGCCATGAATTTTTTTTTAAAAAGATGCCACATAAATATGTTGGTAATCATATAACAAAAATCAGTTTCCATATAATAGGGGGTCAGAGAGATTATTATACTAGCACATGCATGATTCAATCTTTTGAGTAAAAAAGCACTATACTTACAGTTATAAAAAGCTCAGAAAACTGGAAACAGAAATGCAGTCTAGGATAGATTTTCAGACTAATATAGAAGTCTTGGCATGAATAATAACAGAACTGTGGTTGATCCACAGAACAGTTGGATTATGAACCAGAATATGCAAATCAGGTAACTATTTATGATAATTATTAAAATGTTAACTTGCAAATAAAGCATAAAGCACAAAAAATAAAATTCTACAGTAGGTTTATTCAAGCACAGTATAGGACAATGCAGTATAATCAGAAGTGATGTAGTTTATGGTGTGTATTACTACTCTTAAGCATGTTAATACCAAAACAATAATGCAAGCACAGTTTAACGTCATTTTTGGTTAGGATAATTATTCATGTTTTCTTTAGACAAACAACTACCACTGTTTGAATGAAAGTCTCCTCTCCTTACATTTCCAACAGGTTTTGTTAATACATTCTTATGCACGTACTATGGGATTCTCTCAAATCATAGCCTCAGAAGTTTTCACTCTTTCCCCTCTATATCTGATAGTTACTGAGTTATGCCGATTCATTGTACACAATGTTTTAAAGTTGCTTACATTGTTCTTTACTTGCAAAGCTACCACACTCCTTCCACTGGTTTCATAACCTAACCCACACTGCTACTTCTCAAAAGATTCAGTATCTGGGACGCCTGGGTGGCTCAGTTGGTTAAGCAACTGCCTTCGGCTCAGGTCATGATCCTGGAGACCCGGGATCGAGTCCCACATCGGGCTCTCCGCTCGGCGGGAAGCCTGCTTCTCCCTCTCTCACTCCCCCTGCTTGTGTTCCCTCTCTGGCTGTGTTTCTCTCTGTCAAATAAATAAAATCTTTAAAAAAAAAAAA
>PITA01003093.1:0-15273 GCA_004023965.1 Spilogale gracilis | reverse complement strand
GATTCAGTATCTGCTTTCATTTTCTCTCTCAACAGTTCTAAAAACAACTACCAGAATAGTCTTCACATAAATAATCATGTTTATCAAGGTAAAACATAAGTCAAGGGCTTGCAGTTGTACATCTGTGTATATGTATGTGTTTTGTTTCACTGATTACTAATTCAAATCTAAATTCTTAAAGGATCAAAGGTCCTTATGAAGTGGTCTTCTATCTTCCCTAATTCCCTTTCTACAATCTCAATGTTCTATAAGGAACTTTGGTTCTAATCACACCCATCACCTCAATTTATATAGTCCTTGCAATTCATCCTTCCTAACCACATTTTGAATTTCTGCTTTACTAATTCAGTTCTTTATTGCTTCTAATAGATATTTCATTTCAGCTACTGTGTTTTAATTTCTTATAATTTTTCTTCAGCTCCCTCTTATCTTTTTCTGTATTCTCAGCCAGATTTCTTTCACCTATCTTAGCTAACATTTTTCATCCTTTATTTCAAAAGACCATGTATGCTTATTGAAGATATAAAGCATATTTTAATAAAATTTATTTTTTTCCTAGATTTTAATCTTTTCCACAGATATGTATTTTCTCTGTCACTTTAGAAGAGTGCTCCCCTTACTTTATACTAGTGAATCTTTTGATCTTTTTTTGACTGCTTACTGATTCTTGAAGTAGTCAGTTCTGCTCTTTCCTAATATATGGGAGAAGAGGATGGTGGTATTAAACTAATTTCTCTCATTACCCACATATTTTATTCAAATCTTCCAGATCCTAAGAACTTTGACCTAATTTCTCATTTCCTTCCTGTGTCATTTGCTTACTATGGCTCTAAAGAAAAGAGCTCACCTGCGTTCCACTCTTACTCCTTCTTGCCAGCCTCATCATCTCATACCTAATTGAAACAGCCTCCCAAATAACTGGTAACCTAGTCTTCTAATTTGCTTGATTCCATCTCTCAGTTTTGTAATCCACTCTACATCATGCCACTTATTATATTCCCTTATCTCTTGCTAGCAGCAATAAGAAATCTGTGCTCTATTCAGTTGCAGATAAGCACCTTTTCAACATGCTTTCATGTTGAACAAGCACCTTTCAACATAACCTTTCTGGTTATTGTTGGCTTTACCACTCACTATATTTTAAATGCTTTTGGCCAAGTAAAACCCTAGATGTTCCAGATACATTTTAAATGAGATCTTTATTTTTTGTCAGTAGATTATAAATTCCTAGGACCTAGGTATTCATTCTCTCCTTCACTTTCATCTTCACAGCACCAAACAGAATGAACTCATCATTTTATTTTTTTAAGATTTTGTTTTATGAGAGAGAGAGAGAGAGAGCGAGCGCACACATGATCAGGGGGAGAAGAAGCAGCAGACTTCCCTATGAGCACGGAGCCCAATGTGGGGCTAGATCCCAAGATCCTGAGATCATGACCTGAGCCATCCAGGTGCCCCTGAACTCACACTACCACATAGTGCAACCAACCTACTTTATAAAACTTAAGCTACTTACAGTAAATAGTTTGGTTTCCATTAAGATACCAACAGATATCATAAAAAATTATACTGAAAAGAAACTTTCAAACAAGCAAAACCAAGGATTCTTCCTAAACACGTGCAGATCGGGGGTCCAGAAATTATAGCTGTTTTGGTATGGCCTATGAGCTAAGAACGGTTTCTATGCAATGCAAACTCATGCAGTCACTTTGGAAAATAGTATGAAAGTTCCTCAAAAAGTTAAAAATAAAACTACTCTACAATCCAACAACTACACTACTGGGTATTAATCCAAAGAATACAAAAATGGTAATTCAAAGGATACATGCACCCCAATGTTTATAGCAGCATTAACTACTACAGCCAAATTATGAAAACAGCCCATCAATTGATGGAAAAGACAGAGAAAGACAAACACCATGATTTCACTCACATGTGGAATTTAAGAACAAAACAAACAAGCATAGGTAAAAAAGGGAGAGAGAGAGGCAAACCAAGAAACAGACTCTTAACTATTGAGATAAACTGATGGTTACCAGAGGGGTGGGTGAGGGACGGGTTAAATAGGTGATGGGGATTAAGGAGTTTACATTTTTGTGATGAGTACCAGGTTTTGTGCATAAGTGTTGAATCACTAAGTTCCACAGTTGGAATTAATATTACACTGTATATTAACTGGAATTTAAATAAAAACTTTAAAATAATAATTAAAAATAAGAAATAATGGCTTCTGTATTTTAAGATTTTTTTAAAAAATCATAGATATTTTTTGACATATACAATGAAAATTATATGACATTTAAATTTTACTCATCACAAATAAAGTTTTATTGGAACACCGTCATCTCCACGCATTTACACGTTTTCTGTACCTACTTTCATGTTATAAGGACTGAGATGAATAGTTGTTCTAGACCATATGGCCCTCAATGACTAAAATACTTACTACAGGAATAAAAAATGTCCATTCCCGGTCTAAGTCAGCAAAGTAATAAATATCCTGACCAACTTTACCACCTGAAGGTGAGGGTGGTACATGAGATTTAAAAAAGGCTCTGGTGGCCATTAGCAAATTACTTTCATGCCCTAATGTCAAACAGGGAGTTTTCTGTGGGGGGGTGGGGGTGGGGAGAGTTGAAAGGAATCATTCTTCTAGCTGCAGAAAGCAACCAGCTAAGGAAAGAAAACTTGATTGTTCACTTTTACATCATACTTCATCCTCAGAAAAAGAAACTGATTCCACTCTCCATCCCACATACACACACAAATTTATTTTCAATTTATTATACACTTTATGAACATGGATAAACTGAGAGCTAACCTTCCTGCTGTTGGCAAACAGGATTCTATATCTTGTCCTCCACACAGATCATGTAGTTACAATATCCTAAGTGGAGAAATATTTCAAGAAAAATGGATCTTACTGTGTAACTACTGAGAGTAAGTACTCCATATCAACTATACCCAAATTCAAATCTTTGTTTTGGGGGGCCATGTTCAAATGTACACATGGTAAATACCATAAGGCAATTCCTGGAGGAACATATTTTAGCCAGTTCCTTCTGGATGATCCATTAAGAGATGAAGTTACTTCCACTCAAAGTTGTATAGACCTGAGCTGACTCTCAATTGTTTCAGACAACTGACTGTATTTTCTTTTCATACTTTCCAGGTCCTTGCTATCTATTACAGCACAAAACTCTGCAGTATCAACACAGTACTTCTCCCAGGATGGCTTCTTGAGAAGTGTTTTGGCTCTGCCTATAAGCATCCCTATAGTCCGTATCAATGAAAGAACAGGTCCCAGTGAGAATACAAGTCAGTATTCTCATATCATGATGAAATGCTTCTGCCTTGCCGTTAGCATGTTTGCTAACTAAAACATCTGAGTAAGTTCATTAGTAAAAACTTTGTGAGCTTCTCCTATGTGCCTGGGGGAATTCAGGGATGAAACACAAAACTTCTGCTTTCAAAAAGCAAATAATTTAGTTGGGCAAACAGATGAATAAACCAAATACTAAAAAATATCTGTACAACAGGTTCTTGAACTGATACCTCTATAGTTACTGGTTAAGTAGTCAAAACAGCCAAAGTATAAGAAAACTCATCTACGGCAATGTGCAGGCAAACACTTTTTAAATTACCTCCTTTCCAATTCTCTCCTCTACCTGCTTACCTTCTCTTTTTCCTACTTCCAGAAAATAGTGATGAAGATTTTGGATAGTTTATTGACTTACAGTATAATTTAGGTTGGGAGACTGGGACCAATACATAGGCTGTGTCCTTTCCTCAGAACTACATTTTTTTAGGAATTATGTCCTTGGCTTTGTTTAGTTTCAAAGGAACTAAAGCAGCCCATCTTCAACAAAAATAGTTAAGTTACCAAAAAATAATTGGAATGATTGGAAATTTATCACAAAGAAATTTAAAAGCTTATAATGAAAACAGGATGAAGAAGACTGAATTTTGGAAGTGAATTTCTGAAAGCCCCAATAAATATCTAGTATTTTTAAAATAAAAAGATACCAAAAAGAAGACATGCGTGTTATGCACATTCAAATATTAATAATGGGTATGACATGCCCAATTTCTATTTATTCACTCTTGCTTTTTAAAAACCAATCCAGATCCTTCTCCCTTCAAAATCTTAATGACATGACTATAAATAATTTGCTGTGCTATAGAGAAAATGCACACTAAGTAACAATTTCTTTAGTAGTATGTTTTATTGTTATTATTCTGGTCCTGATCCTTTATCCAGTTGTTCAGTGCCTTTCTCACTTTATCAAGTATGATGTTGATTCCAAAGTCCACCCTGTTAGGGTCCAGCTTCTGCTAGTCCTTCTTAGCCAGTTCTTACCTCCGTCCATCCTGACAGTGAAGGAACAGACACAAGATCAGGGTTCAATCTAGGTTTCATTACAAACACCTTGTGTGCCCTCTGCATTGCCTTCTCCTCTTGGATACAGCTGGCCAACATGGTACAGATATGTAAAATTACAATTACTCAAGATTACAGAATGATTAATAATTAACAAAGTTTTATGAATATACATTTTCTTTATATATTTCTTTAAAATTTCTTTAAATTTATACATTTTAATATTTATACATTTTCTTTTAAAGAAAATAGTAATAAAAAGAATACTATTACTTTAGTAAAAGTAGTATTTATTAATACTTTATTAAAAAGTATTATTACCTTTAAAGGTAAAAAAAATTAATAAAATATTATTACTTACCAATAATCTCTACCGAAGACCAATGATTATTACATAAGAGTCAATTTGATTTATTTCTTTGAAATTAATACTAAGAAGTACTTTCTTAGAAATCATCCTTTTTCTTTGATTAAAGGATAAGAAATATGTACTCATAGTGTTAAACCTTCTGTCCTGGTCAGGAACCTAAGGCTCTATCTCTAGAGAATTTCATTCATTTCATTACAAACAAACATTCAGTGTTTGCGTCATGGTGCTGGGGATCCAGAAGTGCACCAATCAGAGACCTGTTAACTTACCTAAACACTCTTTTTGAAAGTTTTTCAAAATAGTATTCCTCTCCTTTTTATACATTTTTGGTTCTAGGTGATCAGACACATATGTGAGACTGTTTTATTCCCATGCTTACCTAGAAACGGTACCTATAGCTAATATTCACTTCTGAGTTTTCATGGAAATTGAAATTCTAATTTTCAAGAGAGTCTTTATAGGAGTATTTGCTATATAAAGTCTTTAAAACAACTTAGCAACTTTAAGAACAAAATGACCAGTTTTAAATGATCAGAATTCCTATCCCAGCCAATCACACACTTAAACATGTATTCAAAGATGGCTTCATTGACAAATACCAGATACTGTAACATGAAATTGTGATCATGCAGGCAGTCATATTTAAGCAGGAGGCTAACAGGGTCTTATGCAGAGCTCTGCCGTTACTTAATGTGTGTATACAAATACAAACTTTATCTAGAAGTCGTTGTTTCCACAATGACACTTAGCATAAACTCATCACAGAGTTTCCAGCTCATTAAGGCAGGAAATTCCCTTTGCTGCCCTTACTGACCCATAACATAGTCTTTACTCTTCCAAAAAAGTGCCTTCCCCAGTTCTCTAGGACTCGCTTACTTGCTTAGACTAGCCTGGCACTCAGTATTTTTGCAGCAGTGTTTCTCAGTGGTATAGTTATGGACATTTGGAGCAAGATAGTTCCTCATTCTGTGAAACTATTTAGTGCAGTAAAAAGCACTTAGCCCACTAAATGCCACTGCAGTTTCTCAGTTGCCATAACAACCCTTACACACACACACACACACACACACACACACACACACACACACACCCCTTATCTGTTTCCAAACGCTTGGGGGTAAGGGAGGAGGCAAGGGGGAATTGAGCACCATTCCCAATTGATCACTATAACTTGTACTTTGTGGACTTTGGGCCAAAATCCCTTATATCTTGACCACTGATTTGCCTGGTTTTCCCTACTTTCAGATTCTGAACTGTGTATTCCCTAACTCAATCTGCTTTCTCCAATAGGTCTTTCTTCTCTACTAAAGAAAGTCTCCTGCTCTAAACTCAATTTTACTGTATTAAGGTGATGACAGAAACCAAGTCCAGAAAAAATACTGTTGGACGGAAAGTACACATTTTGAATAAAAAGCATAAAATACACAGTGCGCCAAAATAAAAGGCCTTCATGGAAGAATGACCAAAATTTCGGAGGCACGCAACAACAACGCCACTACAGACGGCAATTCATTCAACCACAATTAAGTACATAGTCTTTAGGCACACTTGAGGAGTCTAACACCCGCTGAGGGTTAGAATAAAGAAGACTGTTAGATTAACTTATATCCCTCTATCTTCACTTGACTTACAGAATAGCTTGTCACCTCCTACCCTAGGACTCCGTACTTGTTATTTCCTCAGCTTGGAATGCCTTTGCCTCCAATATTCAGATGGCTCACTCCTTCATCTCCTTTATTAGCTCAAAAAAAATTTTTTCCCCATTAGATGTACCCTGATATTAAATTATGCAACCTCCTGATTCATGCACTATCAATCCCCCTTAAACTACAGTGCTGATTTCATTTTTCCAAAGCAATTATCATTTTCTAAGACTCTATTTTAAATCTCTATTATGCCTGCTATTTACCATCTCCTTCTCCTAGAACACAAGCTCCATGAGGGTCAGGTTTTGTTCACTGATGTATCCCAAGTACCTAGAACACAGCTGCAGACTTCAGAAGGCCTAATGTTCATTATCAACAACCTGGTCTGCAGAATGATGGATGAGTCACATCTCAACCAAACCAAAATATGATTCCTTTGAAACCTGAAGGTCTTTCATGGTATTAAACTAATGCTACTTCTTATTTACTAGCTTATTACTAGAAGAAGACTGGAAAGCTCTTCCCTTACAGACATGGGCACTAAATGATCCCAGAATGTCTTTAGTTAGCAAAATCTCTGAACCCTCCATAGCAATAATGCTTATGACTCTGCACCAGAAAATCAAAACCCACATTTCTCCTTCTATTTACTTGAAATGACTTGAGCCTGAAAAAAGGAATTAATAGGGATGCCTGGGTGGCTCAGCTGGTTAAGCCACTGCCTTCGGCTCAGGTCATGATCCTGGAGACCCAGGATCGAGTCCCACATCAGACTCCCTGCTCGGCAGGAAGCCTGCTTCTCCCTCTCTCACTCCCCCTGCTTGTGTTCCCTCTCTGGCTGTGTTTCTCTCTGTCAAATAAATAAAATCTTTAAAAAAAAAAAAAAAGAATTAATAATTTCCAAAGTCATCTAGTGATTAAGAGGCATGGGCACAAAGCATGAGACCCTAGATACCTGATTATTCTTAACTATATGCCTTCTAGTACAGTTCCAGAATAGTTTATGAATACTGACTTGGTAGGGCAAGAAAAATCGCAGATATCAAGAACTGGAAAAAAAAGATATTAAAAAGGATACATTTAATGAGACTATCGAAGCAGCAGTATGAAATGAATGAAGAAAAAAATTCATTGTTAGGAGCAAAATACAGAAAGAATATATTTCGAGAGTCCAAGTTAACTGCTATGTCACATCTTTATCTTCAAAAACCATCCATCATTTTACAATGTAAAAACAGGGTTTCCTGAAGATTGTTACCCCATATCTAACCCCAGATGCACAGCCACTCGTTCACATGTTCCACCATTTATTGTATGTGAGGGCCATCCAGCCTGTAGACAATTCAATTAATTTTACAAGTGACATACAAAAAAACCCAACAACAACAACAACAAAAAAAAACAGATGTGGCACTAAGATTTACAAAGTTATTGAAACTTTTTAACAAGTAAAACGCATCTTTACTTAGCTACACCAGAATGAGGAATAAAGGGGTTTACATATGTTCCAATTCTAAACCTATCAATCAAACCCATGTTATTCCTTTGGGAGCTTATTTACATGCATATTTATCAGCCTCACATGCTAATTCCCTGCTGTTTTATGCCTGCGAGGCATGTTTATGAGTCATAATTGTTGATCTCATTTGATGTATTTCACTGAAGGAAGACATTATTCAGTTATGTGGCCTAATGTCAATGAGTTACGATGACCTGATCTTCCAAATGCAACTTGCTCTTTAATTTTTATTAGGACATAACTTACTGTACAGAAAAAGAAGTATACTGAAATAAAAGAACCAATGTTTTATATAAGAAATTTAGATCATCATCTTATTTTTGATCCACCATACCCTTCATAATCAATCCGAAATGTAGCTACAAAAATCCTGTCCCTCATTCAGTCATTTATTTCCCTATGCTCTTGTACCAAGCCCTAGCTTCATAATCTTCCACGTTAGTCTAACTTTCAGGCCCCTTCTCCAGATACTAAACCCTATTTTTATTCATTTACTCCACTATTACCTGTCTTTCCTCTCATTTTGGTTTTCCCTTCAATCACGATTCAATGATTTCTTTAATCTGTACTACAAAACGTAACTATTCAAAACTACTTTCTTCAACTCAATTAAAATGTTACTTTAGGCAGAAAGTCTTCCTAAAATAGGTTAATTGGGTAATAAGTAACTATTTCTGCATTCCTTCAATCCCTTACAAAATATTAAATATCCACTGTTTATTTCACAATATTACTAATCGAAAATAAAGTAAAATCACTATAAATAACATACAGCAAAATACAAGTCAGTGGTGGCAGTAAGGGACAGCATGTGCTAAGATGTTTTATTACAAAGCAGAAATGGAATATATTGCAGTGCACAACTACTTCTGTAGTCAATTCTAAACTGGTACTGCAGTGAGGTGTCTCACATAGAATATGACTCAGATGATATAAAACATATGTAATAGTATCACAAGGGTCTTGAAATAACAGCTTCTATACTATCATGAGAAATCTGACTTAAAATCAATGTTTACAACATGGCCCTGTGTAAGAAAAATGGCTTATAATTTTCCTTGTCTTGCAGTTTTGGGGTGTGAATATTTCATACTACTGAAATATCACTGCAAGGGTAGCCAAACTTAATTCAAAAGGCACCATCACTCAGAGCAGGAGAGCATGAAGCCTACCTCTACTCCTCTAGGTGATCATACCACCCACATAGCAATGAGACTGAACTGCAGAAGATTAAGTATTAATCTATTATCTATTGGCCCATAGATAAATGGAGTACAGTAGTCATTTTCTTCTCTTGACCTATACTTGAATAAAAATTATGAAGAATTCTATTCTTAAAGTGTATTGCAAAGTATTTTAATATAACTAAAATTTTACAATGCCAAAGATACAGATGTAGTGACAAGAAGGGGCACCTGCATCCAAACGTTCATAGCAGCAATGTCCACAATAGCCAAACTATGCAAGGAGCCGAGATGCCCTTTTACAGATGAATGGATAAAGAAGATGTGGTTCATATATACAGTGGAATATTACTCAGCCATCAGAAAGGATGAATACCTACCATTTGCATCAACACGGATGGAACTGGAGGATTTTATGCTAAGTGAAATAAGTCAATCAGAGAAAGAAAATTATCATATGGTTTCACTCATATGTGGAACACAATAAATAGCACAGAGGAAATTAGAGGAAGGAAGGGAAAACTGGAGGGGGAAACAAACCATGAGACACTATGGACTTCAGGAAACAATCTGAGGGTTTCAGAGGGGAGGAGGGGATGGGGATGTAGTAGCTCAGTGATGGATATTAAGGAAGGATGGCACATGCTGTAATGGGCTCTGGGTGTTACAAACAAATAATGAATCATGGAGCACTACATCAAAAATAATGATGTACTGTATGGTGACTAACATAACATAAAAAATGCAATGAAATGCTATCCATGTTAATATGCTTGTCTTCTTATTCTTGAATAATTATTTTTAAAAGTTTAGCTAAGCAATAAGCTAAAAAATATATATTAGAGGAAGAATCATAAGTATTAAAAAAACTGAAAGAATCTACTTTGCTTTCCCCATTTCCTAGCATTTCCAAAATAGAACTAAGAAAAGTTCAGCAATAATAGTACTACCCAAATAGCATTTTTTAAAAACCTCAGAATAAGTTGATATCCAGTACATGCATTCAAACTACCATTTGACTTAAAATGTATTTTAGTGCATGGAACATACATGTTTTTTAATTGATTTCCTTTCTATCACATGGATAAAACCAAATTACACATTTACTGTAGTAGGAGGTCAGAACATTAGTAGAGTTATCACATAAAGTAAGAAATTTATCCTTCAAAATACAATGCATAAATAAATGATAAACCATACTAAGAGGACATACTAAATCAATGTTGATAGGGTTCCAGGACACTGTGAGATATTCAATGTTCTTATCATTGTTATGTAACTAGACGAATATTATAATTCAACACCCATCTAGTATGTTATTTAAATACACTGAAGTTTTAAGATTTTTTTAATTGAACACTTTCTTCAGGTCTTTACACAAATGACGGAGGCCTTTTCTGCTTTATAGCCTCTCAATGGGGCCTTTTGCACTGCCTTATTTAAAACTTTAACACTCTCCTGCACTCACTTCCTATCATTCCTCCGTGTTTCATTTTTCTCATTAGCCTTTCTCATATCAAACATGATAAAAATATTACATATTAATCTTGTTCATTGTCTTTCACTAGAATTGTAAACTTCTTGAGCATAGACCTTTTTGAGAATAGAAACTATTGTGAATCATTCACTATGTGTATTTCAACACTTATAAGAGAGCATGGCTTAGTGTAGGCACTCATAAAGAGGTACTGAATGAAGGAATCAATAAATACTAAACCTTACAATGAATATCTATGGACAAATGAGGCAAAAATTATATTAATAGTCAAACTAGGATATTTAAGAGAGCTAGCAATGACTGTCTCATAAACCTATTAAACTCTAAATATTAATATTATATTAAAGTCATCAGACTGTGTGGCTAAGTTACCAGAGTGCTTTAACCTGCCTATTGAGTCATCTTAGTTGAGCTATTCAATCTCTGAAATACAATGGAGAAAAAATATCACCAACTATTAATTCTACAAATAGACAAAACGATGACCTCCCTGTCTCCCAAAATTATTTAAAAAGTACAGAAAAATAAATTGGTTAGCATTCTTAAGTGTCAATATTTTGAAAGCATATTTGAATCATCAGAGATTATACAAAAAAACAATTATTGTGGGGCGCCCAGGTGGCTCAGTTGGTTGACCGACTGCCTTTGGCTCAGGTCATGATCCCGGAGACTTGGGATCGAGTCCCACATCGGGCTCCCTGCTCAGCGGGAAGCCTATTTCTCCCTCTATCACTCCCCCTTCTTGTGTTCCCTCTCTGGCTGTGTTTTTCTCTGTGAAATAAATAAAGCCTTTAGAAAAAAAAAAAACAATTACTGCTCTTAAGCAATTTCAGGTTCCTAGTCCACTATAAAAAAAAAATGTGTGACTTTCACAGAGGATTAAAAAACTTAGCACACTAATATACACATATGAATTTTATGACATTAATTTATAACATTAATTATTTATAACATTAATTTATAGAAATAAATTTATAACATTAATTATTCCTTGAATACTCCAATGTTCATTCTTAATATATTTAACTGTATTTTTGAAATTTAAAATAGGGTTAAGGTAAGTATGTAGAGTATAAAATACTAAGCTCTGGCATACCTCTTGCAAATGGTATAAAAAAGGTTTTTAAATTTTTCTTGTACTTCTATAAAGAATGAAATTTGGAGGTGGCTCCGTGGCTCAACATACTTAATTTTCCTCTTCTTTTATATTAAGATAACATCTGTTTTGGCCATGAGTCAGTAAATCAAATTTGATGAGAATTTAGCTATGTATAAGGTGGAAATGCCCACTGAAGGACAGATTTGCAGCTTTTCCTAAGCAACAAAACTCGTTTTTATTTAGAAAGTAAACAACATGCATTTTTTATAAATAACACAAAATGAATGCACCATCTAAATACTCTCTTAGAATTATTTATTTTGCTCTCTTCAAAAAGTTTTGCTCTGGGGCGCCTTGATGGCTCAGTCATTAAGCATCTGCCTTCAGCTCAAGTCATGATCCAGGAGTCCTGGGATCCAGCCCCGCATGGGGCCCCCTGCTTGGCAGGAAGCCTGCTTCTCTCTCTCTCTCACTCGCCTTGCTTGTGTTCCCTCTCTAGCTGTGTTTCTGTCAAATAAATAAATAAAATCTTAAAAAAAAAAAGTTTTGCTTTTTATCTGTTTATGATATATATGTTGGATCAAACCTGCATATATCCCAAGAGTGGAAAGACCCCTAAACTTAACTTTTACACTTTTAAATATGAAGTTTTACTCTAAATAAATTCCCTTAACACTGGCAAAGTGACATAAAATTAATGGATAAGCAGAAAAACTTTAAAATAGGAAACAAACACCGTATAATCTACTAAATATACACTGCCAAAGGCGGTAATCATTTGGTAAAAACTGCTACTTTTATTTAATTTACCATTTGAGAATAAGGGAGAGACAGAGTGACACTGGCATATATTTTTTCTGACATATTAACTGCTTACTTACCAAAACAGAATTCTGAGTTACAACATTTACTGAGATAAAAAGCCCATCATAATCTGAGCTTAATTACGTTAGTCCCAACAGAAGTTTCATCTTATCTTTATATTTGGGTAAAATGGGGAAACCATATCCTAATTCTTATTTAATGTCCCATTAAAAAAGTGAATGTCTTTGTCCATTTAATAAGCTTCGGTAACAAAAATATGATAGACCAGGTATTTTAATCAACCAATATTTATTTGTCACAGTTCAGGAGGCTGGGGAATCCAAGATCAAGCTGCTTTAAGATTCAGTGTCTGGTGAACGCCAGCTAGCTTATTGGTTCATATATAGCTGTTCTTCCTGCTGTGTCCTTACATGGTAAAAAGAGAAGGAGAAAAGTTCTTTGGGATCCCTTTTAAAAGGGTACTAATACCATTCGTGAGAGCTCCACCCTCCTAACACCATCACATTGGGGATTAGGATTTCAAAACATGAATTTTAGAGAACACAAATACTCAGTCCATAACAGTGAACATTACGTAATTCATTATAATTCAGGCCCTTTACGCTAAGTATGGGCAACATAATATTAAAGGTGGAATGAATTTATTATCTATAAGGGAAAAAAACTGGAAGGTATCTGAAAGTAAAAGAAATGAAGAGTAACATATACTAAACATAGAAACATAAAGAACTACTACTACAATCTTCAGAAGACATTAGGCACAGTTTCAGATGAATAAAGACTTGGCATTCAACCATTTATCCACATTTTAAAGTATTTTGATGCATCATTGACAGTGAAAGCAAAAAACAGCAAAGAGAGGAAAATCACAGGATTTCAGAAAAAGAAAATATTAAACTGGAAGGTTAATGGGTAAAGACAGATTATAACTTTTATTAAATATTGTCAAAATGATTGCCAGAAGTATTATACCAATTTATATTCCCATTTAAAACCATATGAAAGTGTCTATCCCTCTGGACCTCAGCCAATGTCCAGTTTCATTAATTTAATCTTTGACAATTTAGTAAAAAAAAAAAAATTAACAATAATAATTCATTTCCTTTGATGTCATTCTATAGATGAAAAATGAGGTCATTCATATATAATTATTAAATATCTAAAGTACTTTTTGAGAATGCTTACCTTCTTTGGCTATTTTGCTGTTGTGTTCAAGGCTATCAATTTCTTATTTACCAGCTCTAAATGTTAAGAGTGTCATGGGGTTCCACCTTGCCCTGACTAGTTACATGTTCTCACATCCAGCGCCATTTCTTATGTTGACAAGTCCCCCACTATTTACATGTTCTCAAATCCAAAACCACTCTTGTGGTAACATGTCCCAAATCCGTATCTCAAGACTGTCTTTCCAAAATTTCTGACTCACATAACGATCTGCTCAGTGAACATTTCTATAATAATGTCTCCACAGATATGTCTCAACTTCTCTTCCTTCCTCACATTATCTCCAAATTTAATTTCTCCTCAGTTTACATTTTAGTAAATATCATCTATCTAATCAGTCACACCCAGGGCAAAAATCTAGTAACCTTTCTGGATTCCTCTCTTATTCCCCCACCTGCCACTGATTCATCAGTAAGTCATCTTGTCTGCTGATCTTGAAAATATACCCCTGTTTGATTCTCTTCGTGTCCACTACCATCATCCCCAATGCAAATCCACCATCATCTTTCTCCTAAAGACAGCATTGATTTCTTTTTTTTTTAAAGACAGCATTAATTTCTAACTGATCTCCCTACTTCCACTCCTGACTACCTATTACCCAAGATCATAATGATATGTTAAAAATGTGAAACACAGGGGCGCCTGGGTGGCTCAGTTGGTTGAGCGACTGCCTTCGGCTCAGGTCATGATCCCGGAGACCCGGGATCGAGTCCCACATCGGGCTCCCTGCTCCGCGGGAAGCCTGCTTCTCCCTCTCTCACTCCCCCTGCTTGTGTTCCCTCTCTGGCTGTGTTTCTCTCTGTCAAATAAATAAAATCTTTAAAAAAAAAAAAAAATGTGAAACACAATTCATAATAAAATCTAAGCATGATTCCTAATAAAATCCAAGCATGATTATTTGATACAGGAAAGCTAACCCTAAAATTTATATGAAACAGCAAAGGCATCAAAACAATTTTGAAAAGAAGCTTAAAGTTGGAGGAAGCACACTGCCTGCTTTATACTTTACTATACAGCAGTTATTTTCCATCTTTCTTTTTTTATTACACTTACCTAAGGAACATTTTCAGACATTCTTAATTGTTCCCCATCCATGGAATTTTAGTGCCACTATTATACTGTCTGTCTCTTATATACTGTGGCCCTTTGCAGAACCACAGTTATTGTAATGTCTACAAACTTTTTCAACCCCAAAGACAACACTTTTCACCTCTTGGAGGCAACATAACCCCCATTCAGAATGCAGACTCTTTAGCAAAAGTAACCAGATACAGTACTGGTGGAGCGACAGACATGTTAGCCAATAGAACAAAAGAGAGTGCCTAGAAATAGCCAACAGAAATATAACCAACTGCTTTTGACAAAGGTACACAAGTACTTCAGTGAAGGAAGAAAGCCTTTTCAATAAATGGTACTGGAACAATTAGACATTCATAGGCAAAAAAAAAAAAAAAAAAAAAAGAAATATAGAGAGAGAGAGACACCTTGATCTCAACCTCTTGTTTTTTTTTTTTTTTTTTTTTTTAA
>PITA01003092.1:131857-145993 GCA_004023965.1 Spilogale gracilis | reverse complement strand
CAATATGGACTGGACTGGAAGAGATTATGCTGAGTGAAATAAGCCAAGTAGAGAAAGTCAAGTATCACATGGTTTCACTTACTTGCGGTGCATGAGGGGTAACCTGGAGAACAGTGGGAGAAGGAAAGTAAATGGGAAGTAGGGTAATCCAGGGGGAGAAACGAAACAACAGAGACTTTGGACACAGAAACAAACTGAGGGACTTGGAGGGAGGGGGTTGGGGGATGGGAGAGCCTGGTGGTGGGTACTGAGGGCACCTATTGCATGGAGCACTGGGTGTGGGGAATGGGGAATGAATCTTGAAACACTGGGAAGAAAATTTTAAGTAACAATAAAAAAAACCCTCAATATCAGCTGACATCAGTGCCATATTATGAAATAAATATAGCTGGATGCCATTGGTAATCAACAGCTGGCTCCTCTCCTGACTGGCACATCATCCAGATGGAGGTTGGGATTGATTGCTTGCAATTTATCTATCTCCTGCCTCTGCCACTTTTTGGAGTGAGGTCATTTCTGCTCCCTGGACACAGAGGGAAACTAACAAGCATATTGAAGAAAGAAGGTAACTTTTGCTTGGATTCTGAACTTTTCTCCTTCCCCATGCTCTGCAAATTGTCCACTAAAATTTTTGGGCTTCAAATGCACTGATTCTACACAGACAAAATAAGTATATGTGGAAATTGGTGAATTTTGAGTTAGATCTGTAGACTGGTATTGTATTGTGTCAATATCAATTTCCCAGGTTTGACCATGCCCTATGTTTCTGTAAGATAATACCCTTGGAGGGATTTGGGCGATGTGTGCATGAGACCAATTTGTACTATTTTTTGAACCCAATAGGTACTCTTGGATTTCATGGTACTTCTGCCACCTCCTTGTTTTTATCTCAGTGTCCCAGCCCCCTTCACCTCTCTAATAATACCCCATATTTACCTTGATCTTGGCACTTAAGTCCTGCATGAATTTCTTCCATTATCTTTTATAACCTAGTGCTAGACTCTGAACTCATCGAAGACAGGGATATTTCCTTTATACCACTGTATCCCAGGAAACTGTATGGAGTCTGGTCCATAAATTTTCGCTGAATATGTAAAAGAATAGATGAGTAAGCTATAATATAGTTAGCTTGCTAGTAAGAAACCTATGGATAATTCACCAGAGAGACATGGGGTATTGTTGCTATAGTTTCAGGGGCTACCACATGATGTCTAGGCTGTTCCCAGAGGCCCCCTTCTGCAGGTCATTTCACTTACCTGGTATGTCAGGTGCGTAATGGGAAGTACAAATGGTAGGAACTGAAAGTAAGTAAAAAGCCTTTCTCACACATAGCTGCACCAGAGATTTGTGCAGCAATTTTCGAAGTGAAATAGAAGGGGAAAATTGATGAGATAAAATATAAAATCAGAGGGAAAAAAAGTTTCCCTTTGTATCATATGGACTCTTGCAGTTACTGTTATTGCAAAATGAATGTTCCTATTTTCTTGGAGGAGTCACATGGCACTGGCCATGTCACCAAGGTGCAATTTGATCAGCATTAAGTGATGCTCTAGAGTTTGGGGTTCAGAACGGAATTTTAACAGAAACAATAAAACAGTTGTGATGGACTTTTCCTAACTTCATGAAGTGAAATGTTTGTCCTGGAGTTGAACTATAACTCCTGGCTTATTCTTGCACAATTATGCAGATTCCTACTGATCAAAATAAGCTCTGGACCAGGTGAAGAGTCTCAGGTACATTCTACACCATATTGTTACTGTTTTTCAGTAATTCTCAGACCCATTTGACTTACTTTTTTTCCCTCCACATATTAACTTTAAAATCAGAATGCTCTGGTTTGGTAGACAGAAATCCTGATGTAGTTGTCTATCTAAATGTGTTAAAAGTTGCAGAATGAGGATCAGTACCTTAGAAAATCCCCATTGCAATAATACCATACTCTTTCAAGAAATGCCATAACAGCAGTGGCCATGGTATGGGGAAGACCAGGTATCAATAGCTCTGAATTGAAAAGCAAACCTGAAAAGTTTTACTCTGAATATGAAGAAGTTTTATTAATACCTTCATCAATTAATTTCATTTTTTTTCAGATAAATGCACAAGAGTTATATGTGATAAAAGCTTATGTCTAAGTAAGTCTAAAGAAGCTCTTTCAATTAGTTTTTTAAAAACTCTGTGCTCAGTGATAAGAAATTACTGTGTCATAGTGTAATTGGAAGCAATTTTTCTTTTTTAGTTTTACATATAATAATGATATACCTTAAAATTGATAGTTCCTAGATACAATGAAGTAACTTGTGTTCTGGGTAAGTGTCAGAATTCAAGTTTATAAAACATATTCCCAAATTAATTATGTAAGAACCAATTAGAGAAGTGACCTTTCTACAAGCAATTACTGTCAATATCCAATATTTAGAAAGAGAAAATTTTTTGAAGTTTCATTTCATTGAAAATAGAAATTCAAATGATATATGGCAAAAGTGGAAATTACCCATGTTACATTGAAGATCCCAGGAAAATGTTAATCATAGCTTATAAATGCATTTCTTGAGTCCCCTGACCAGAGGAATCTAGCTCACTACTGGAAGATGTGGCATGTGGCTCTTTTAACTAACAACATCTTTTAGTATTATTAATATTAAGTTTTTTATGTCAATTCCAGTATATTTAACATGTTTGCTTGTTTGTTTGTTTTTAAGATTGTATTTATTTACTTGACAGAGAGAAACAGTGAGAAAGGGAACACAAGCAGGGAGAGTGAGAGAGGGAGAAACAGGCTTCCCTCTGAACAGGGAGCCCCATGCAGGCTGGAGCCCAATTTGGGGCTCGATCCTGGGACTCCGGGATCATGACCTGAGCTGAAGGCAGGTGCTTAATGACTGAGTCACCCAGGCATCCCAAAATATGTTTTGTTTTGTTTGTTTTTTTTTTAAAGATTTTATTTATTTGACAGAGAGAAATACAGCCAGAGAGGGAGCATAAGCAGGGGGAGCGAAAGAGGGAGAAGCAGGCTTCCTGTTGAGCAGGGAGCCCGATGTAGGACTCTATCCTGGGTCTCTAGGATCATGATCTGAGCCAAAGGCAGTCGCTCAACCAACTGAGCCACCCAGGCGCCCCCCAACATATGGTTTTATATTAGTTTCAGTTGTACTGAAACTTCAGTGATTCAACCATTCTATACATTACTCAGTACTAATAACAAACATTGCTTGTGAATCTAATCATAAGATTTCCAGAGTAGAAGGTGCCTAAACAGAGCTCTTCATTATACAGAGGAAGCAATTTTCACAAGGTTGATTTTGAAGCTTAAATCACTTCTAAGGCTGTGTTCACATGCCAGAAACATGAAAGGAAAATACACATTAAAAAATAACATCGGTGGGGCAGGGTAGCTCGGTCCATTAAGTGTCTGACTCTTGGTCTCAGCTTAAGCAGTGCTCTCAGGGCCATGAGATCAGGTGCCACATGGGGCTCTGCACTCAGTGTGGAGCCTGCTTGGGTTTCTCACTCCCTCTCCCCTTCCCCGACTTGCACTCTCTCTCTCTCTCTCTCTCTCTCTCAAATAAATAAATCTTAAAGAGTAACATAAATGGTAGCTGGATTACGGACCATCAAAAGACCTCAGTCCATTTCAACATCCACTGAGTGCTTTCTTGTTTTTGGTACCTTCCCTAGGGAATCTCATGTAAATCAACACTCACAAACACCGTTGCCCAACCTCACGGATGAAGGAAATGAAGCTAGAAGGTTAAAGTGCTTTGTCCAAGGTCACATGGCTAACGTGGACCTTGGGGAATAAATCAAGTTCTGTGGGATCCACATACTGCTCTTTTTCTGTCATAGAGCCCTGCCTCCAGTACATGCATGGAAGAAAATGTTGCAGTCTTTTGAAACTGACACTCTGGAGGGAAAGAGCAAATATGAAGATACATAGTTAAATGCATTTCATCTAGTGCTTCATAAAGGTCTGGAAACCAGAGGTCTGTTCCTCCATACCTTTGCTTGTAGCTGCCGTGGTGCCCTCTCCCTTATCGACCACTGCTTTTTCCATGGTTAACTCCTGCTTCTGAATTAAGCTTCAACACAGGCATTGGTTCTTCCAAAGGACTCTTAAGAACTAGTTACTGGTTTCTTCCTCTCAGCTCCCCCAGACCACATGTTTCCCTTTATTATGGCATTTATGTCATTTTCATATCACTATCAAATGGACCATTAGACAGTAAACTCCCCAGGGACAGGGAATAGCCTTTTCATTTTTGATCCCCAAGGACAGCACTGATTGATGCAGGACTGTTGAATGAATATATGCATCGTGCAGATTGCTAAAATTTACTTGGCCCTCTGTGAGGAGATACCCTTTGCTTCCCTAAACCAATCACCAAAATTGAGATATTTTAAGTGGCAGGGCATATGAGGAAGAAAGCAGTCTGGATCCCTTTATTAAAAATTGCAGGGGCTGGGACCTGAGTCACTCAAGCATCTGCCTTCAGCTCAGGTCATAATCTCAGGGTCCTGCAATCAAGCTGCATATCGGGCTCCCTGCTCAGCCAGGAGCCTGCTTCTCCCTCTCCCTGCCACTCCCCCAGCTTGTGCTATCTCTCTCTCTCTCTCTCTCTCTCTCTGTCAAATAAATTAACTAATTAAGATCTTTTTTAAAAAAGCAGGGGCACTGGAGTGGCTCAGTCAGTTAAGTATCTGTCTTCTGTCTTCAGCTCAGATCATGATCCCAGGGTCCTAGGATCAAGCTCACATTGGGCTCCCTACTCAGTGGAAAGTCTGCTTCTCCCCTCTCACTCTGCCCTCCTCCTGCTTGTGCTCCCTCTCTGTCTCAAATGAATAATTTTTTAAAAGATTTTATTTATTTGACAGAGAGAGATCACAAGTAGGAAGAGAGGCAGGCAGAGAGAGACAAGAGGAAGCAGGCTCCCCGCTGAGCAGAGAGCCCGACGGGGCCTCGATCATAGGACCCTGAGATCATGATGTGAGCTGATGGTAGAGGTTTTAACCCACTGAGCCACCCAGGGGCCCTCAAATGAATAATTTTTTTAATTGTCTAACTAATTCCCCAAACACATCATACAAACAATTTTGGGGACAGTCTGTGGAAGGTGCTGAAAATCTGCATCCATGTGTCATG
This sequence comes from Spilogale gracilis, assembly GCA_004023965.1. Lineage (NCBI taxonomy): Eukaryota > Metazoa > Chordata > Mammalia > Carnivora > Mephitidae > Spilogale > Spilogale gracilis. The sequence goes on along the minus strand of PITA01003092.1, from coordinate 140,856 downwards.
AAGCTTAGAGATGAAAGAAACCAGGAATCGGTAAACCATTACAAGTTGTTTCTTAAAATGCCATATACCTCTAGTGTTTGGTCAGTGCCTGTACTTCTGTGCATCACTCTCTTACAGAATGTTTTAAGATGGCAGAGTGGGGGCAGACTTTAGAGAAGTTAAGGAATGTCTAGGAATTGATGAATGAGTGGGTAAGAATGAGTTCAGGAATCCAGGATCCTCTTCCTCTCCTCACCTACTTCTTGCTGGTTTTCCCCATAGCCCAAGATGTCTTTTAAAAGCAAATCCCTTGGGCGCGTGGGTGGCTCAGTTGGTTAAGCGACTGCCTTCGGCTCAGGTCATGATCCCGGAGTCCTGGGATTGAGCCCCACATCGGGCTCCCTGCTCGGCGGGAAGCCTGCTTCTCCCTCTCTCACTCCCCCTGCTTGTGTTCCCTCTCTCGCTGTGTTTCTCCCTGTCAAATAAATAAAATAAAATCTTAAAAAAAAATAAAATAAATAAATAAAATACAATAAATAAAATAAAATAATAAAATAAAATAAAATAGTAAAATAAAATAAAATAAAATAAAATAAAAGCAAATCCCTCAACATATCACTCCTAGCTTAGGATAAACATCCCACCAGAGCGTACCTACCAGGCCTTGCAAGACTACCTCAAGGCTATTGCTCTGGCTTCTTCCCACTATACCTCCCCCTTCTCTCACTGCACTCCAGCCATACTGACTTTCTCCCCTCCCTGAACAGACCTAGAACCTTTCTGACCTATACTCCTCCCTCTGGAACTCATTATCTTTCTCTCTCCATCTGGCCAACTCCTTCTTCAAATCAGTGCTAAATATCACTTCCTCTAGGAAGTCTTACCTGATCCTCTAGGCCTAAGTGGGATCTGTTATCTGTTCTTGTTGCATCTTGTAGTTACCCTGGAGCACCTATTACAGTTGGAATTAAATAATTATGAGCGTAATAATTAGTTGGATAACTGTCTCCCCCCATTTGGCCGCCCCCTAGGGGGAGATAGACCACCTGTCTTTTTCACTACTCCCTTCTCAGCACATTAATATTCAAAAGTATTAGTTGGACAAAAGAAAAGGAATAAGTGAATGAATGAATAAATAATGATTCCTTTGGGGGTTAAATGGCTACCATGCAATATAAGATAGCACCTCCCTCATTCCACCCTTCTCATCCTACTAACCATTTTCCCACCCTGCAGCTGCCTTCTCAAAGAACCTCAGAATCTCTGCTTTCAATCGTGCAAGCTTGCTGTTGGGAACACCCACAGACGCTCTCTGCAAACACACAACTCACTCTGAGTAATCATATTGATTCGGAATTAACGGCCATTCAGATACCTCATTGAAGATGCCATCTGGGATGTTATTGCTCTTCAGAGGTAGATCATACTCTAAGAAAATCTGTCAAAATGTAGAAATAACTCATCAAAATGGCCATGCAGAACCTCACTGCACTTCAAAGGGAAGCAGAGTCTGATGATGCAGGTTTCATTCCCCCAAAGTAAGATGCAAAAGGAGGAAGGGCTGTTTCTTTTCCTCTGTTTTCAAGAGTCAAGAGAAATGGAAAGTTGAGGCATGTGCAGAAAATGATCTTGGAATTCTTTGCTCATTCTGAGACATCTCACTGAAAATAAACACTTCACTTCTCAAGATGATCGCTGCTCCTGATGGGATGTGCTCAGGCAGAACTCATTTTGGTTCTTACCTGGCCACTTCCTGTAGAGTTTGCCTATTTTGCTGGTATAAGTCCTCCCACCATGTTGTGTTTCAAGCTACCAGCAGTTCAACAACTAGCTCCCCAAATTTCTGAGTGTATAACAATTAAATCTTGCAAGCCACTACAAGCCAGCTGCAGCAAACCACAGGAAGAACATGTTCACATCCTACTTGTCCTCCTGGGTTGCTGCCAGGCCTCAACTGTGCCTGGAGAAACCCACAATACAGGCTTCTCAGTAGATGCCTGCCTCCTCCGCCATTCATGGGCCACACCTGGAGGTGTGCCAGGTGCTCCCGACTTCTGAATCAACTTGTTCACCTCCGCAGAAGACCCACCCTCTGTGGGCAGCAAAGCATTGTCATACTTGGGAAATTAAGTATTATTCAGCAGGCCCTTTTGAATTGAAAATAACATTTGAAAAGGATTATCCTGGGGAAAGTCATCAACTGCTGTGTACTCATTGAACTTAAAACAATACAAGATTGATTACTTTTGTAGTCTATGCAAATTATAAATGGCATTGGTATTAAATCCTCTGTATTTGACTTCCCTTTAAGTGCTTCATGGTTACTGTTTTTAAATCAAAAAGCTGGACTTACATGTATGTGTGTGTGTGTGTGTGTGTGTGTGTGTGTGTATCTGTTCAAAATCAAATTCTATATGAATATATACTCTCCTTCAAAAAACAAAAATGAATAATCAAGTCATAATTAAGTATACTAATAATCTTAAATGCTTGCGGAATAAACACTTTATGAAATGATCTCAGTTTTCTGAGATTTCTGACCTCCCACATGGCACCTATGATAAAATTCCATGCCCTTGGGTGGGGGATGGTTCTCTCATCTTTATGTCTTCCTAGTGCTGAGCTAAATACAACCCTCCTTCAGGGCTTGGCCTAGTGGTTTTATCATCTCTGCATCCACTTTAAAGAGTATCATGGATGCTAGCATTAATTTACCTAACCATCTTCAATACACACAAACACTCTTTAAGGAGATTGAGCTATATGACCTTGGACACCAGGGGTATGTGAGGGAATAATTCTTTAACATGGTCTGATGGGAAATGGGAGTGCTAATATTTGCATAGCACTTACTGAATACCCAAACAGTATTCTGAGCATTCTGTAAAATATCACAGTGAATTCTCTCAACATTTTTAGAAGACATGTATTTTTTCCTTCATTTAAAAAAATGTAAAACGAGATGCTGAACAGTTAAGGAAACTTTCCCGGAGTTGTATATCTGAAACTGGACCCTTCTAGTTGCAAAGACTGTTTCTTTCTGTGCAGCATCACTGTGCCTTATAAATCCATGCCCCAAGAGCTGCCTGGAAGCTTGTCTCATTCCCTCCATCTATTTCAAATGAGAAGCAAAGGCACCTTCTGTCTCCATCTTGTCTACAAGTTGAACTTGAGATGATGTCATGGGATAGTCAAATTAAATCAGTACAGATTTATCAAGGTCTTACTTCATTAGACTTGCCATCCGGGGTGTAAAATAACTGCAGAGTCCTTCCCAGTGGGGAAGTTGGCTCCTCTATACAGAGAGGTGTCGAGTGTGATGAGACAGAACCTGATTACAGCCAGACCTGAGCTCTTCCTCTCATCCCTTGAGCACTGCTTGTTCTGCTTACATCAGAGCCTTCTAGTCCTCCTCTCACCTCCTATGTTCTTCCCCATAGTTTCAAGGTCACCAGGAGCCTACATGTGCCTTAGCCTATTCCAACCCCACTCCACCATAACCTGTGCCGTTACCCCAGCACTTGGTTTGTTAACTCTTGTCTGGACTATTTAAACAACTTTTAAGCTGACTTTCCTCTTTATTTCAGCCTATACATACGCCCAGATAATCTAGTGTTTATTTTTATTTTTTTAACCTTGTGTTTATAAATTTGGTCTTTATCATGACACTCCATGTCCCCAAATGATGTGCAAACTTAAAAAAAAAATGTAAGTAATATTTTATCCAAAAAAAAATCTTGCTGAGAAGCCTAGGAAATAAAAGAGGTGAGAGCAGATCAATTGTACTTTACACTGGAGAAGTAGGTAGACATTGCCCCTTGGATTTCCTTCCTCTGGCCCCAAGGCACTTCCAAGGCACCTCCATGGAACACTAGGGCAGCACAAGCAGTTTGAGATTACTGGCCTGAGAAGTAAATCCCAGCTCATTAGTACAATATTCAAGGTCCTTCAATTCTTCATGTGGCAGGCTTGAGAGCCACCCCATAGGGCTGCCGGCAGAATCGGAGTCAACGGAGTCAAGGAGTTAGAGCTGTCAGTACATGGTGAATGCTTAATAAACACTTGTTTCCAATCCTTCACCCACTTGTGAACCCTAAGTTTTAGTTTGCATGAGCTTCTGTGCCCTCCCTGTGATTTCGGTCCTCATCTGGCTATCCCCAAGTCATGCTCTCAAGCAATTTCCTCAACCTAAAATCTCTTTGCTATCTCATTTCTGCATGAACAACCAGGTCCCTCTTTCGAGGCCCACTGCCTCCCAGATTACCATCCCAGCCAGGAGGCATCCCTCTTACCTCTGGACACTTGTAGACCCCTACCTGGGCCTCTCCCAGGACCTGGTTGCACCATCAATTGTGCTATGCTATTCCATCTCTCCCAGACTAAAGGGCATGATGAATCTGAGCCATTTTTGCCCTTGCATCTATTCTTTTGTACCATAGTAAGTTCCCTGTATATACAACTGACTTCATCCCTCGCGATGATAATGTGATGCCACCACTTCAGCATTGCCTACTGCTGAGATAATCAAGGATACCTATGACTATGAAATACTCCAAAATGTTATTTGAAAGCTAAAATGTCATGAAAGGTGAACATTCCTACTCCTCAGAATATTTCTGATTGAATTGTGCAATGCTTGCATACAAGCCTCCTTTTGTTCCCAGATATATTCATTCTTGTTGTTAAGATGGAGTTTTAGTCCAGAATACCCTGACCATCATGCTCCTCTTGCCCCAGCCAGTGGGTCACGAGTCTACTAAATGAGGAATCCCAACAAGGGAAGCTGCCCAGAGCTCTGAGCCGGCTTTTGTGACCTACTACCTCCTCAGCTCCCACCTCCCACCTGCCCAGATTGGACCACTTGCCTCTCACACCTGGATTACTATTGTAATCTAAGATAACCCTGCCCCAGCTCTTCTCTTCTTGGCCATCCTTCAGGCCCCATGAGAGGGGTTTTATAAAACAGGGATATGACCACATTCTTTATTTTATCCTTTCGTAAAAGCCGTAAATAACCACATTTCCCAAAATTTGAGCCACAGGATTATTATCAGAAGCCTTCAGAGTACTTGCTAAAATGCTGACTCCCAAGCTCTGTCCTAGTCTCAATAAGTCTGAGTAAACTGCATTTTTCAATAGCTCCAAAGGTGATTTCTGTGTACACTGAAGTTTAAGCAACCAAGGCTTAAATACAGTCAGTTGTCTTTGTCAGCATCCCTTGGAAACAGCATGATCTTTCTCATCTTGGTACCATAGACCCTCTTCACTTTCTCCATGGGCATGCTCTCACCCTATGAAAGACTGTTCCTTCCCTCCTGCTATCTAGAGATGTCACTACTTCTAGAACAACTCTTATTTTCCTATAAGGCACGTTCAGTTTCCCCCATTCAGGGCACCTTACCCCCCATCCTAAAGCACTGTTCTGTGAATGTTGACTTATTTGCTTTCCCCCAACCACTGTAAGTCACTCCCATAAGTCCACCATAAGTTGGAACCACATGTGGGTTTAAAGTCCGTATAATACTGTTGTTTTTGAGGCACAGACACATGGCGTGCTTCCTCTTGGTTGCCTTCTCACTCAGTGACAGCAGGTACATCCATGTACTTCCCTGGACCTCAGCTTCCTCATCTAAAATGACTGCATCACTACCTAACCTTACCTTGTTGGGATGAAATGTGATAATGCATCTGAAGCACTTAGAAGGGTATTCAATAAATACTCACCACACTTTTGTTGTTATTAGTATTATTATTCTTTTATCATCTATTATTTCAAGAGTGAAACAAAATGGTTGCCATAAAGGGACAATAAATCACTGTAGACCTCCTTGTGATGTTACTGGGATAAGGTCTACATCCTTGGTAGAAAAAAGTAAAGTAGTATTAGCTTTCCTTTCTCCCTCTTACCTTATATAAGACAAATGTCCAGACTTCGCTGGCTTATCCACCAGATTTAAATTCTACATGGGGTCCCTCTGATTGCCAATGGTTCCTCCATGGTACAGGCTGAAGAGAGCCACAATAGAGGTAGCAGGGATGCTGTGTCTCAATCGTGAAAAGGGTTGCTCTGTATTGCCCCCACATACCAGAGATCAGGCTCAAATGTACTTTGCTGGACACTGTGGGTGAGAGAAGGGAAGAAGGAGCAATGATAATAACCATTTACATTGAGCATCCTTCTAAGCTCTTAATTCAGTCAAGAAACATTTATTAAGCACCTACTGTGGTCTAGACACTACACTACGAATGATACCAAAAAATGTTATACTAATGATTAAATTTCTATACGTGGGTAGATCACATTCCCATAGGGAGAAAAAGTAAATAAAAACAATAATAAGCATGAAAACCTACAGATTATGAGAAAAAAAAGAAATAGAACACAGTAAGGAGAACTTAACATGTATTACCTCAGTAGCCCATCATTGAATAGACAGATGCTGTATTATTCTTAACTGAAAAAACAGAAGCACAGAGAGGCAAAGTAATGTGTCCCACTAGCAAAGCATCAAGTCTGAATTTAACTAAAGCCATCTGACTTTTCCATACTGCAAAGTACAGCGCGGGCTGACAACCAACGGCACTAGTCCAGGCAGGAGTGCCGCCTTGCCTTGCTTGTGGCTACCATGTGGAGCTGGACAGTGGAACAGCTGGTATCCTACAGAAGCACCATCCTGAGCATATTCGCTCTTCAGGGATCCAAGACCCAAATGATTTTCCTTCACTCCAGCCTAATGCCCTTACTCATTGGCTCTGGTCATACCTCCAGCCTCTGCCCAGGAAGACTGATAATGGCAATGTCCAATTCTTTGCGGGAAACCCGATTCCTCCCTGCAATTAAAATACATTAGAAAAGAATTGTGCTACCTCAGTAGTTTATTTGCTATTAAAAAACATCACATTTTGCATCTCAAAAAATTAAATCTTTGTTGAGTCATAGCAAAGCCAGTCCATTTGAGTTGAACTGTCTCTGTGTCAGTGTTAAGAGGTAGCATGTGCCTACACATCCCTGTAACAATATTTTACATCTCTAGCAATAGACTGTCCAGAGAACACCCATAATTTCAAAGTAAACTGATGCATATGTAATAAAAACAAAATTTCTTTTTTAAAAAGTTGTTATTTATTTGACAGAGGAAAACACAGCTAGAGAGGGAACACAAGCAGGGGGAGCGGGAGAGGGAGAAGCAGGCTTCCCGCCCAGCAGGGAGCCCAATGCGGGGCTCAAACTTGGGACTCCAGGATCATGACCTGAACTGAAGGCAGACACTTAACAAATGAGCCACCCAGGTGCCCCCAAAACATTATTTCTTCCTCCAGAGCTATAGAATGGTCAGCTATACAGTTTTGTAGAACTTACTCTGCCCAAATCCCCTGCCTTGAAGTAGGTCAAGGTTTCCATTTTCTCTAAGGTCTTTGAGTGGGACTTTGTTTAATGTTGTGGTATCTAAAAGACCCTTGAGGTGATTTCCGTGGAAGGAGAGACAGTCTGCAACAATGATAAATGCAAAGTTAAGTCTGAGAGACAGAAAACAATTTAAATGTTTGAAATGTCAATTTTCATGTTTCAAAAATCTTGGAGACACTGTCATATTCCGGACTCTCCGTGATAAGAGCTACAACTAGGACATCGCAGTACTGCTAAGATTGAGAGAATCTAAATGGCTGACCCATCGCTCCGTCCATGGCAGAACAGAAAAGTTCTTTATCAGTGGTGAAGCACCCCCCTCCACGATGCTGTGGAGTGGCCCTATGGCTCCCATCTCTTTCTAGCCATACCATACTTGCACCCACTTCTCTATGTTTGCTCCCACTTAGTCCCCTCAGAGAAAGTCATCCTGATTCTTTTCCACTTCCTAAAAGTTGACTCACGTTATCATGGTAGCTGGCTCTCCCCTCGGCTGTGAAGTCCTTCAGTGAAAGTTTTGCCTTCCTCTGTATCTCCAAGATGAGATGCCCACTGATTAAGATAAGTGGTTCTCAACATTTTAATGTGAGTTTGCATTCTCTCTACTGCTGTCACATATACTTCATCGGAATTCCTCACTCTCTACCCGTATTTATTGAGTAGAAACTACTTTCAGTATTATGCAACTATAGTGATAGAATGGAGTCAGCTGGACTGCTAACTGCTCTCACAGAGCTTTCAGTAGAATAATGAAGCGGTCACATATTTCTCTTCTGCCTCACACACATGTGCATTATATGTACTCAGGCAATACCTAATGCTTGACTGACATTGATTAATTGATGTCTTTCCTTACTCAAAAGCTATGACTTTGAAATCCCATGCAATGCCAGGCAATGTGCTAGGCACTGTAATTTCTGGGTGAGCAAAAAAGAAACAGTGCCTATCCTCAGGAAGCTTTGAACCACATTACCAATGAAAATCTTGGGGTTAAGTCACTTATTTGTAAAGAAATACAGTTTGTAGAAAGACTTCTAGACAAATTCATCTTTTCACCAACAGCATCTATACTAAGCATCCACTTTAAGTGCTTTTATTTGAAAGATACTGTTTAATCCACGCAAACGTGTGTGGTTGGTATGACTGAAAGTAATAGCACTGATGTTCAGAGAGGTTAAGTGACCTCAGTCAGTGAGCACGCAGTAGAGAGCCTGAAACCCCACAAGGGTCCCCTGAGTCCACACTTCAAACACTATCCCCAAACATCTAGGAATGCTTCTCTTATTTCTGAGGATCAGAACTCTGCCATTGTTTTAAAAAAATCAAATAATATAAGGATGGAGTTGAGATTCTTGTGCAGACTGTTAAGTATTATGGAAAAATAAATGAGGAATAATGTCAGTTATGTCAGCAAGCACGATTTTCAATGTGAAAGAAAAAACACGGCACAAGACTGAAGAGGTCAAATAAACCTTGCAGTCCAGAATTAGACCTATGCTATTTTTTATTCCCTCAAAAATTGTATCTCAGATCTACTTTTTGAAAAGATCTAAAAATATGTGGGGAGCGCTCAGTTTTTCTGTTCAAAATATTTTTCTTTTTTTTTTTTTTT